>JAVQJD010091789.1:0-27689 GCA_036023655.1 Nannoperca australis
ACACACACATACACAAACACACACACACACACACACACACACACACACACACACACACAGGCTCATTGCAAATAGAATGACTCATTCCCATACTGTTCAGATACTGTTTGAGCTTGGTAATGTGCTGAAATTATTGATCCGACTAAAGGACCTGACAACCCCAGCTGGTCTGAAACAAAAAAGAAATCAATGCTTATTTTATCCGCTGGACCGCACACAAAAGCACTTATACGGACACCCACATTTCTCACATTAACAACACAGACCCCTTTCCCACCTGCTGCGCTTCACCCACATATGCACACATGATGAAATGATGGCAATGTTTATATATTTATGCCTTTAAGCGTGGTTAAGAAGGAAAAATACTACCATCTGTAGATCACAATACTATTTGAATCATCTTTGGGGATTCAAGATACACAGAAAAGTTACTAGGATTGAGGAGATTATTCAGTTAATTATTTAACCTATAAAAGCTTTGCTTCCTCTCCATTCACTTAGTCCACCCTGCCACCCTTCTCCTTCTCTTCCTTTGCAGTTGAAAAGTGTTTGTGTGCAAAGTGTCCTCTTTATATTTTTCCTCCTCACAATGGTTAACACAGATAACAAGTTAACCACTCCTTGAGTTTATCAATCAATTCAATTTGCCTTTTTCTTTTCCATCATACATTCTTCCGTTATTGTATTTTGTTTTATGCTCTTCCAGAACTTATCTTTTCAATCGACCTCCAGTATATCAGTCTGTCTGTGTGTCTGATTTTTTCTTCATAGTATTATCTTATTCTTGTTTCTCTCAAAGCCTTTCTTTTCTCTACATTACAAATGTGACAATCCACAACACACTTTGTACACCGTGTCGATATTGTCTGCACATGCATTCATTGTACTGGGAAAGTGAATTAATGTCATCTGATATGTGCAATCCATATGTACACACACAGAGACACAATATACTAATCATATTGCGCACAGTAACAATGTGAATGTACACATATGCCTACAGTTAATATAATATGAGCCTTTGCACACATATGCATAATGTGCACACACACACACACAGACACACAGGGGATAGCTCTGGTTGACAATTGGCAACAAGTTTCAATTGACGTATTTTATCTAGGAGTGCATTGAATTTCTCTCCTTCCCTTATTAAGACAGGGGATTGAAACCAGCTCAGATATCTAGGCTGGCACAGACTCTCTGGCTGTCTCTGCCACTTAATGGGAGCTTTACTCCCCCTTTCTCTTTAAATGATTTTTCTCCTTCTGAGAGGGACGAGAGGTCGGAGAACCAAGGCTGAGCTGGGAAACGGGAGAAACAGGAGATTCAAGATTCAATTTCTTTCTGTTTAGGATGAAAATAAAAAATAAAAAAGATTCTGATGGTGGAAACACTTTTTTTGGTGTTGTATTCAACAAAATACTGTGGCTATGCAAGTTTCATCATGAGGATAATAAAATACGGTTCCCAAGAGTTGTCCTCCTAAGGACTTTTCCATAGTTCTAGTAACAATTAATAATAAACATTTTGACAACTGAGTAAAAAAAATGAAAGGTTTTCTTTTAAAATACATACAGGACCAATGTTTGAGAAAAAACTTAATATGTTCAAATATGGTCTCAAACATTTAACCTAGGCAACTGGGCCCGTGTGTGCATGTGCATGGTTGTGTATCTGTGTATGCACGGCCCGCAGCCACTAATAATCTTTCTTGTCCCAAATGTCATATGGTCACGAGACACAGCAACGTGATAGGGCAACACCTTCCTTTTGTCCTTGTCTCACAGGCACGCACACACTCACAGATTCTTCAGACACATTAGGAGACTATGAACATCGTAATTGCGTCACATAACAGATTTCAGTTTTCTGTTTGAGGAAATCACATATCATATAACTAACATCTCCCCCGTAATACTAACGTCAACACATTCAATCTAAAAACATGATGTAATCCTATATTAATATGCACTGAAAAATGTTTAAAAAATGACTCAGTTTGGCCTATGAACTCTGGTAAGAGCTGGTGGTGAAGCAAGCTTCCTGTCAAAATAAGGTCAGTTTAGCTAAGCCCTAAGTAACTTAGACTTAATATGATTAGGTCCTGATGATAAATAGAAATTCTACATAAATCTAATGCAAGTGGTGCTATAACAAATGACTAATACAAACACACAGCGAACCTTTCAGCGGTGAGGAGGCATGCTGCTGGTGTGAGTGGTCAAAATCTAGCCTCACCACAGGGGAGGCTAATAGCCATAAGCGGTGGACAATATGCTGCCCATCACTCCAACCCATGATCAGGATTTGTCCTCCAGCTGCATTAGATCAACAAGTGTAATGTAAAGTAGCCTAAAAAGCCTTTAATGTGCACCAGTCATAACCAACAGAGATAAAGAGAAACTGTTGCATTTTGCAGCATGTCAAACCTTTGCTGTTAAACGTTACGCTGAAAATCACTGCAGTGGAAATATGTGCTGACCCGATACACACACACACACACACACACACACACACACACACACACACACGTGTAGAAAATGGCACATCAGTTTAACACTGCATAATTACCACTTTGAATTAAATAGCCTTTGGCAGTCACACAACCATTCTGGGAATAAGGTTAATGCAGCCAATCACACTCAACCCAACACCACGCATTGCCGTCTCATGGAGCCGCCGACACATTGATTTTTAAAGTGTGTGACACACACAAGTCATAGCTTGTCATTGCAATTATGACACCCCCTGTTTTTTTATGCGTTTCTGTAAACCCTGTAAATACAGTTTAATGGAAATAGTGTCATAAGCTGATTACTTACAGGAATTATTTGCATGTATGAATATTCAAAAAGCATCACAGTTAACATATAATATTGTCAAGTTCAGATTTGTACAGTATGAGACGCCTCTTACAAACTTAACAGCAAAAAGACGGACAAGTAAACTGGAAGAAAGAGTAGCTACACTCAACATGATGATCTCTTGTACCTAATTATCATGCAGCTGCTGCGCACACACACACACACACACACACACACAACCACAATGTGAATGTGTTTAATTTCGGTCAATGATATCAGCTTGTGATATCTTCTTGATGAGCCATTACCAGAAAACAACGCAAGTGCCAAACACAAAGACCACTACGTGTCGTTTCATTAATGACTGCTCCTTTTAAATGTAAGAGGCAGAATACTTCGACCTCATTTGCATACATCAGATTCTCCGCAGCCATACTCTGCGGAGGATATGAGTCAGTCACACTGTTGGCAACATTTTCCTCCCCTCACATCTATTGTGGAGCCTTTGTAAAGAATGACAAATGGCAACGTGTGATAAAAGTCATGTGCTCATTTCAGTGATATTGTTCCATTGTCTATGTGGCAGGGAGGGTTAAATGTGGGATGACAAATGCCTCTAATGCGCCCGAAGGTAGCAAAGACCTGAACAAGAACTACCCCACTTATCCATAAACACCCTACCATGAATCTGACCTTTCTGAAAACCATTTCACACCCAGTACCAGATGTTACGGCTCTCACATTTTCTCATTGTCTTGTCACTATCATCTTGTTTCTCACTCTAAGTCCCCTCCTGTTTCCTGTCTTTATCATCACATGTGTCCTGTTTGTTGTTTCCTACTCTGATTTTCTCATTTACTTCTTTTTTTCCCTTCTTTTATTCTTTTTGTGTTGTTTCCGCTTCACCTCATACGGTTTACTCTTTCTTCGCCTTCTTGTTATTTTCTGCGGCCTCCCCCATTTCTCTGTTTCGTTCGAGTGCCTCGAGCACCTCTATTCATTTCACTGACATTCAATTGTCAGACAAGGACTTGTTCAGAACGGCCCAATTTGACCTTATTTTGGTGTGAGGAGAAAATGGCTTACTCTATTACTCCTCTCTTTCTCTCTCCCTTATTATTTTAACTTCTCCAAGTCTCCTGTGTGTGTGTGTGTGTGTGTGTGTGTGTGTGTGTGTGTGTGTGTGTGTGTGTGTGTGTGTGTGTGTGTGTGTGTGCGTGTGTGTGTGCCCTGTTGATACACCACATGTGCAAAGCAGAAATCTGTAACTTCATACATTGCCACTGCAGAGATGGCAGAGGACTTATAGTGTTGTTGCATTGTTTTATCTTGACTTTGTTGATATTTAGCTCTATCCAAGTAAAATAATATCTCTCCATTCACCAGAACAGGTAGTCTATGATGCCAACAATGTAATTAGCATTCTCCATTAGAAGAGTTTGAGCCCCAATCTTTGTGTTTGACGATACTCCAGAATGCGGATGGGATATAAAAATAACATGTTAATACAAATCATTACAGAACTGTGCCTTAAGGATCCAGTGTAAGATATTTATGAGAATAAAAAAGGTTTTAGGTTTATCATTAGCAAGTATGGATTTTATTCCAAAATTCATGTTGTGTCGTAATGGTTTTGAATTAAAATAAATGTAAGCCTGATATCTAAAACTATTGTTTTTACTCTCCCTGCTGGCTCATTTAACAGCGGGAACATAATATTTCTGTACCAAAATTGTGACCGAAAAATAGCAGCACGGGTGGAGGAGTTTGATACAGCTGTACAGGTTTAAATTTCTATAATTCAGAAAGAATGTAAGCTAATTGTTTCCGCTGTGTCATCTGACAGTGATGCCAACCGGATGGATTTCTCATTAGTCGTTTCTGATTAGCTCAGGGCAAAATAACCCTCACACCTGGGATGTGGGGAATAATCACACAGAACATACTGTACTTCCTTGAACTGTTCAATACAAAGCTCAGGTTAACATCACAGCAGGTGCTTAGTCTGCCTGCTGCCTATCTATTGCGAACTGTTGACATGGATATCAGGAGTGAGTAGCAATAGAGCTTCTGCTGTTAACTAGTTGTACACCATCGCATCGCAACCCCAACAGGAAACCGCTAACCTGAACATGATGTCAGACTGAATAATGAAGACCATATATTTGCATATGCAAAAATATACAGTAGATTTATATTAGTGATAATACTTTGGTTTCAACAAACACTCAACACTAAATGTATTTTACACTCCCTCTTCGTCCGTTGCTCTCCTTCTCTTTCCTCATTCTCTTTTCTTAATCTTCACACATTTTTCTTCATGAATGCAGGCTGACACTTCATGACACCTCTCACCCCTTTGTCTCCCTTTCATTGCTGTTTCCATGTTGCTCTTTCTTTAGCTTGACACCTAAACCTGACCTTTGATCCATTTCAAATGCTCATTCCGTTAAAGCTACAAAGCTTTTCGGGTTTTTTCATCTCCTGACCCTCAAACCCGACCTCTGCGATGTATAAAATATACAGTATGCTAACGTTCTCTGGCCATGAAAGCTCTCCACTCTTCGATCCTTCCTCCTCTCTGTCACTTCTTCTCTCTTTTGAAGATGCTTGTTTCATGTTCAGACCTGCAAACCTGACCTCTGCTCCATTTTAAAACGTATACTGTGCGTTCACAATTTCTCCTAATGAAAGCGCTACGTTTCTGACTACCCTTTCCTCTCTCTCGTCCTTTCACTCCCTACCTCCCACTCTCAATTATTTCTCGTTCATCTCACACTGAGTTTCTTCACGCATACCACTCTCTTCCTGCCTTTTTTCAGTGTACTCTTTTTATATTTCCTGCCCTCAGAATCTGACCCCGGCAGTTTCTGTCTGTCAAGGCTCCCCACCTCTGCACTTCTGTTTCAACACTATTCATCTCAACAAACTTCCTCTGCAATGCAGTAACATATGTTTCACAGAGGAGTGAAGGTTACCTACAGCTGAAGCACATTCATTAATTCAGACTATTGTGTCTGTGTGTGTGTGTGTGTGTGTGTATTTGCTTTTTGCCATTTTTGTTGGACATTTTAAGAATGTGACTTTTTGTCATCTTATCTTTTGTTTCTCATGCTTTCTAATACTCAATAAGCAACACTAGGAGATTCACACGTGTAGTTGTGAGTGAAATGTTTTAACCACTATTAAATGCATTGCCATGGAAATTTGCACTCACAAACACACACACACCAAACACACACACACGGCTCCCTTCCCACAGCCAGATAACAGCGAACCAATCCCCACATCCATCTGAATATCTCTCACTCTCTCTCTCTCTTGCACACACACTCTTGGCCACAAGTTCATTGGAATTCTCAAGAAAGTCTTTACGTTACATTCAGGCCCCAATTCCCCAAATATACCACAAAAATATGGATGGATGCAATTCATCATTGAAGTATTACAAACAGTTTAAGCTCCTGTGTACGCCAGCTGTAGAGTTAAAACAGAAATGATTTGTGTTTTGGTGAGTGTTGTTGTTGTTGTTTTGTTTTTTTTAAATCAATCAATCCAAGATCTGGAAGGAAGCGGCTTCACCGGATTCCAATTTCCTCTGGCTTCAGCACAGATAGATCAGGACTGCAGCCAAAGCAAAGAGAAATAGATCGAGCGAGAGATAGAGGGAGATAATGAGAGAAGTTGGAGGAAGTTCATAGATGCTGGAAAAAGGATGAAAAGAAAAGGAGAGAGGGAAGCATAGATAACAACACAGAGGAACACAGTCAAAGGGAAAGGAAAAACAAATGGAGCAGGAAAGAGAGGAAGGAGTCAATGGGCAAAAGAGAAACAAAGAGAGAGCTTGGCTAGTTAGAACTGTACCTAGACATTATTAGGCTCATGTGTATTTTGCTTTTAATCATATCTGTTTAATCGGAAACTGTTTACTGTCTACTTAACAAGGCTGCAAATATGCTGACAAAGTTTTATGCCTATTTGTATTCATCAGATTGAAAAGTGTCTTGAGAAAAAAAGGTTGTTACTAAGTTGAGATCTGGAAATGTAATTCTCTGGCTCATTTCTGTTTGCAGTGGGAGTGTAGTTTGAACCTAACTGCAGACACACAGGAAGGTGTGGATGGGAAAACATTCCTCATTGGATCAATTGGCATGCAGAAGGCTGGTGACAGGAGATCAAGCAACAATGTCAAAGGGGTCATGACACAGAGGGTAGAGGTTAAACTGGCACCTATAAGTAGACTTAATAGATTAATAGCTAGAGCAATAAACCTGGAAGGCACCAAAAACAAACTGGCAATGGAAGAGTGCAACCTGAGGACTATATATAATAGGGAGCTAAAGGGGAATTGGGGAACAGCTATTGGATCAGGTAGCTGATCAAGTGATGGCCAGGTGAATGACAGGTAAAGTGATTTAATTACTGGAGTTGGAAAAATAGGATGAAAGAGAAGAGAATGAGACGTTGGTAGCCATAAACAAACAGCCCACTTTGATTAAACAGTCACAGGAATAATCTTGAAGAAGTAAAAGTCAGGAACTATACAAACAAGCATTTTGGTTTAAACAAGCACCAAGACTTATTTCAAAGTTCTCCTGTCTGCTGTTATTATATAGTGATTTGTTGTTTTTGCCTTAGGATATTTGGCACTTGTATAAAAAAAAAACTCCAATGGTTTGATTTTTAAACTATTTCACTTTTCAAGAAGATGAGATCTTATGACTGAATAGGCAACAAAAGATGTAGAAAAGACCGACATGTGTAGCAAACGTTTCTTGGCAGACAGTGTGTAAAATGGTAGAAGGTAAAGCAACGACAGCAGTGCAGGGATCTGTTGAAAGAAATCGACACTGTTTTGTCTGCGAGTCCCACGAGGCAACATCTCCTCCCTTTCTCCAACTTTGAAAACTGCCAAAAGAGTATATCATAAAATCATCTGGAGAGATGTTGACAGGTTAGAGCTGTGTTTGTGTGCACTAACAGCCTGCAATGAGCATTTTGTAGTAAATAATTGGGCTTCCACCCTCGGAATTCGGATGTCATTATCTCTTTTGAATTCGTGTCATAGCCTGTTTGCTTGTATGTTGTTGTGTGTGTTTTTAAAAGCATACATTTGTCAGCACGTGCAAATACATGTGTATATCTTTGCACTTTTACGCTCCCTGTGTGTACCCACCTGTCATCTTAAAATACACTTAACATTTGTATGAAGCATATAATCTCCTTTCTGTTGTCAATATGGTGGCACTTTTGTCTCTGAACTGCTTTTGTTCACCCATCACATCTTATTCTCAATGCTTGCTTTTATGTGACGTTAGCATGTGTGGCCTTGTTTACATGTCATTTCGGGAGCGTGTGTTTTTGTTTAACAGGTTTTTTCCTTTCACTTGTTTGAGCATGTTTCTTGATTTGTGTATGTACACTTTCAATTACTTGCTTGTCCAATTCTGATGTGTTCATGTGTGTCTTGACTCCTACATTATGCCCCGTCCTCTTTTGTCTGTTTCGTGTCAAACTGAGCCGGTGATTTGTGTCTTTCATGGTTTTTCCTTCTTCCTCCCTCCTTCCGTTCGAACAAGTTGACAAATTCAATCCTTTCGTGAGAGCTGCATGTTTGACGGCAAAAAATTGCTTTCTTGCTGTGTTGCTCAGAAGGCTTCTGTTGTGACAAATCTGACAGTCTGACTGAACAACGGAGTGGTTTGCCTGTCATTTGACTAGGTGACTGACTGATTTGTGGACAGCTGAATGACTGACTAGTTTTCAGACTGGGTGACAGACTGATTGACTGTCTGTGTTGAGACTGGATGTAAATCCAGAAGGACTGTGTAAATTTGATTGGCTCTTTGATCGGTCTGTGACCTGGCTGCTTTGTATGCTGGTGGAAGCTGTGGCCGTGTGATTAGGTTGCTGACTTACTATTTACTTGTCGTTTTAGTCGGTCGGATCACACATTGACAGACTTGTGAATACGGTGACAGACTGATGCTAAGCTGTGAAGGCTCACAGAGGGCATCATGTTTGGGTCATGTTGCATTTTGGAGGTGAGTTGTCATCCAGAAGCAGGATTGCCTATCTTCTTGTCCCAACGATAGCTGTCCTTCTTTGGATATTCCTTGTCTGTGACTCCTCAAAATGTTAAGGGTATTAGTCATTTCTGTTTCTTTAGAAGATTTTACATTAAACCTGCAATAATTGGTTTTCTTGGCCACTTGGCGGCATTGGAAATTGCAAACACTACTCTGACACATCACCTTCTAAGTTGATTTGGTGAACTTCAGTTGCCTATTTATACATCCTGCAGATACAGAGCAACATTAGCATTTATTTAGAGTAGTGTTTATGTCCACCTGACAATAATATGTCCAATATTCACCCTCTTTTGACCTCTGTTTCGGGCCTCCACCAACATTTTTTCCCTAAAATGTAGTCTTTATTAACTAAACGCTTCATTGTGTTCACCAAATAGTCGCTAACTGTGTTTCTGTGTTGGTTAGTTGTAGGTAGGTATTTAGAGCTTTTTATAAATTCACACCAATGAAAAGGACACAGAGGAAAAACAGAAATACAAACTCTCTCTCTTGTGAAATCACCAAACTTGTTACAACTTTGGCAAAAAAAAAACTGTGTGTGCATGTATCCCATCACTTATAGCAAGAAGCTCAGTGAGATAAAAAAAAAAAGAAGGGCTTTTAAAAGATGGCCTTGGACTGTGTGTTAGGACTGCATTTGCTGTTTGTGGTTTGTGTGTTTGGCCAGGTCAAAGCAGAGGGAGTGATTATTTTGCTTAAGCCAAATAAAGATAGCAATCAACTTCATCATCTCCTCTCACCTCTAGAGTCAAACCCAAGGTGCTCCTCCAGCATCCCATTTCGTAACCCCTCCCTCCCCTCGTATCTGCTCTCATTCTCCTCTGTTTCTATCCTTAAAAGCCCCATCTTCCTGACTCTTTGTACAGTATTGCCTCTTGCTATCCCTTATTTATTTTTGTCTACACTCTCTTATTTTAGCCCACTGTATCTTTTATTCACATATCAGTCCCTTTTCTCTTTTTTTATCTGTCTTCCTCACTCTTTTCCATTCACATACTCATGTTTTTGCAGTCATCTGTATTTCCTTTTACTGCCTGATTCCTCTCCTCAGATTGTGGGTTTTAGTGGAGGAGTGGGAAAGGTAGAGAAGGTCACTGTAGAGATGAATGGAGCTTGTATCCGTCTTGTATCTCCTCCCCTCCAGATAGGTTTCCTCGTGCCCTCTGGTCACGTCAATGCATAATTCATCTCTCCCTCGCTCGTTGTCTTTAATTGTCAATTTTTCTTGCCCTCTTTCCCCTTTCTCCATTCTCTCATCTCTCTATTTTGTCTGTCTCTGCTTCTTTTACTCACTATCTGCTGGTTGTCTCTCTCGATCACTGCTTTCACTCTTTTCTTTCTTTTCATATTTTGGAATCTCTCTCTTAATGTCAGTGCCTTGCAGAGTGTGTGTATTTGCATTCATGCCTGTGTCTACACCAAGTCTTTGCAGATGTGTGTTTGCATGAGGATGTGTGGTTGTGTGTAGTTGGTTGGTCAGCCCACAACGTTAGTTCAGACTGGAATATCTCAACTATTGGATTGACTGACATACAATTTGGTACAGATATCCCTGCAACCCAGAAGATAAATCCTAATGACTTTGGTGGTCCCCTGACTTTTGCTTTAGCGGCACCATAATTGTGGTGGTTTTAAGTAAAATGTCACAACAACAGTTGCTGGCTTAATTAACATGGAATTCAATACAGACATCCATGTTACCCTCAGGAAAGTTCAGTGATACCTTCACTTTTCTTTTGACTTAATACCTCAAAACTAATGGCATTCCCATCAGCCTCAGCTGTACTTTGTGTTTCGTGCTAATTAGCAAATATTAGCAAGATGGTGATGATGGTCCAGTCATGAACATGGTCAGGTCAAGAAGAAAAATATTAATGTGGGCGTGCAGTAGAAAGAGACAGAAGCAAACCAGGAAGTGGCCAAACTTTACTTGCTTATCTACTGGGCAAGCAGTTTTAATGGAAATAAATGGAAGCCATCTTTGGGTCCAGTATCCAGTTCCTGAAATATATCCATGGTAAAGGTTCATATAGCCACTAGTGTGGCTGTTGATATGTGTGTGAGTGTGTGGGTATGTGTAGCCTGTCCTAAGATGTATTCCCTGTGGCAACATCATCATTACTCTCATCCACTGTTAACGCCCTAATTCTGAGCTAGACTGTGTTTATTGCAAACTAATGTTTGGTTTTGTCATAAAAAATGACACTAGCAGTTTTCCATCTGCAGGAGAAACTGTCTCCTGTAGCTGTACAGTACACGGAGAGAGAGAGAGAGAGACTAAACAGCTAAGTGTTTCACCTCCTGAATTGCTCCTAACAAATGAGTGTAAATAAGGCCATTTAGGTGTAAGTGCAGTACTTCATCATTTTTCTGCTGCAATAATTATTGGACTCCTGTTTTTTTGCTCATTTTCACTCAATACGGAACAGGCTGGCTGGTTGAATTATGCATGTTTGTTTGTTGGTTTCATTACAGAAGCAGATGTCTCAGCTGGAATAATGGGGGATTTTAGAGTGTTATTATGTTGTAGGTTTCCCCCCCCCCCTTGTGCTCTCAGGTTGGAGAGATGATGAGCACTTTGGGTTCTTTTGTCTCAATATGAATGAAATCTTCAGACCCCACTGCGTATGTTTGATTATAGTTCTCAGATCTAACAAGCACTAGTGAAGGGGTCAGGGATTGGTTTGTTGTTGTGCTGCCAATATGAATCCAGCCTCATTTCCGTGTTTCTGCTCTCTTTTTCTCTGTCACACCCTCCCCGAACTTTCGGCCGTAATGTAATTTCATCCAGAATTTATTATCTGCATTGATGTCCGCATTTCTCTGCCCTAACAAATAATTTAACAGTGTGACCAAGGCTGAAACACAGATGAAACACAACGACTGTGCATCATGCATCTCTTAATTACATGCACTATTTCCTGTCAACCACAGACATTACGAAAACAAACTACTTTCACATATGTAAATTACACAAGTACTTCTATACTCTGCAGCAGAAATGAACACCAGTGCAGACTACATCAGTCTCTTTTAGTGAGCAGTGTTGGAAGCTGCAAACTAATACTTTCTAATAATCTAATTTATATGATAGTTTACTACCCCTGTGGGGATTTTTTTCCGCTTCCATCCAAGTGATGCAATAAGGCTGTGGTAACCTTTTAAACCTCACTCTTACTCCTTCAAACCTTGTAAAACTGGAATTGTATTTTGCCATTCAGACTCCCAGGCTGGGAGGAAATCTGTATGCCAAAGTACAAATAAATGGTAACTACAGCGAATGTACAATATATGCTTTATATTGAGTGGCAGCCCTGCTTGCACAGTCCACATCCCCATTGGCTCAAAGCATAAAAAATGTCTATGCCCATCTACACTTTGGTAATACTAAGTTTCACCTTCTCTAAGTTGCCTCAAGGCTTAAAAGACCTCCTTCAACCCATCTCCTTGATATGCTTAAAAAGTCTTCAAATAAGTAGCAGTTTGCTGTAGGTGGTGCCATTGCAGATACCTGATTGAAGTAAAATGTCTGATTTCAGGGAGATACGCAAAATTGATTAATAAAAAAAAGCAAATGATACTTTTGACTTGACTGTAAGGATGTTTTATGGAAGACAAATCTATGACATCTGCTTTGTTGTCTAATCATTACAACCACGAGCCCTTTCACCTCACAACAGATGAAAATATGGTCTTTGATACTTCCAGATCCTAGAACCAGCCACATTTTCTAAAAAAGGAAAACAACTATTCTACAAATCTGTTTTCATATCCAACTCACGTCCCAGTTTAAACAAACTCTTAAAAAGGTACAGTTTTAAAATGTCTGCTTCTGGTCACATTCTTCTCTCCTCACAGCTGGTTAAGTTCTCATTCCCACACTTGTCGCTGGTCATCTTGATAATTATTTACTTTTAAATGTCATGTAGCCTGAGATGAAAAGAATGCTCACAGACCTCACAGATTTTAAAGAGGGCAGGAAATCAATCATCTTATGTTAAATACAAAATGCAACAGGTTGATTTATTCTAGTTTTAAACTATATACTGTCACCAGCCATGCATGCTGTGTGTCACACTCACAGCAAATTGTGTTTGCCAAAAAACATCAAAGATCATTAAAAACTTAATAACTGGGAAATTAGTGTTTAAACCTGAATACACACAGACAAAGGCAGGGGTGGACTTTACCAGGTAAGCAACTGTCTGGGGCCCACAAACAAAAAGGGGCCTCTAACAACTATACATTTGTAATTATTTTTAGATATAAAACATAAATGTGCATGTACCATGAAACAACTTACAAAATGCTCTCAAAGCACTTATTTTATGATTGTGAGCTATGAGAAATGTATATTTGTACTCCACTTCTACTAGGAGGTATTCAATCACTCCAATTTCAGTTTTGTACTTGTCATTCTATTGTTTTTATCTGACAGTTTGTCACCGGTTACTTTGTATAGTTCAAATTAGCTCCAATTTAAGGAAACTTTAATTAAATGTAAGTAATATAAGTACTTTTTTGTTGATAATAATGGACTTTGACCTAAGTCACATTTTGAATGCAAGACTTTTAAAAGAGTATTTTTTTACCGTGTTGTATTAATAGTTTTACTTAGTTAAAGATCTGATTAAGGCATGTTAGAGGCTCCATGCCTGAATTTGCCTGTGGCCCCCAAATCCGCCCCTGGTCATAGGGTCATAATACATTGTATAGTATATTTTATTTATTATTTGTATGCATCCTAAAGCTTAACATAAGATGAGGCAACTGACTATCAACATGAGCAAAATCTAACATCACAAAAGCTAGTTAAACACACTGACAACCTATTAAGGAAAGCAATTTAAAAAAAATTATAATTCGGCAAAGCTACAGTATGCGAGCATTATTCAAAATGTATGATAACTGCCGTTTCTACATGAACCCATAGTGTGGTAGAAATGCAGGGTTAGCTGTTTGAAGCTGTCAGGCAGAAGACAGTGTGCCCAGCGGGACCCTGGCAGAGTAAGCTTCTCCATCCCTGTGTCTTCCTTCAAGTCTGGGTCATGGACTTCTCCTCCTCTTACTTGCTAGTTTGAAGTCACAGGACTCCCTGGTGGTCTGTAATGAGCTGCGGAGTCAGCACCTGCTACACACACACACACACATAAATGCATACACACATTGACAAGCACCCATGTCTAAGGAAAGGCATAAAGTACAGAAGCTACAATATGAACAAACAAACAAACAAATGCAACGTGTAAGCCTAACAAGCAGACACATAGATGCCTTTACCTATAAAACAGCATGCCGGCACACTGTGTGTACACGTTTGAGCATAAACTCGTGATGAAGAGCAGCCTTCTGGAGGCAGGATTAATGAAACAGCAAACAAGCAAACATCTGTCCTTTCTTTTTCTCTTCATTTGTTGTTTGACTCCACTTATCTAACATATGTGCCACTGTCTCTTTTTTCCTCTGCTTCTGTGTCACTCTATAGGCTGCACTTCTCTTTTTAATGTACTTAAGCTTGTTCCTGTTACAGCAATTGTTAAGGCGAAGGATTGTTTGCTTATTGTATAAATGTACCTCCAAACTTACACCAGAGGTAAAACACGAATCCAAAAGATTCCAAAATACTGTGTCATTTTACACCCTTGAATCAAAATTTGTTCTTAGTTGAAATAGCAAGCTAGCCAGGAACGGATGGACGGACATAGACACACAGATATCACACGCTTGGGAATATTCAATAGCCTGTAAATACACTATAACACCTAATTGACTTTTCCTCTGCAGTCATGACTGCATGATTGTCTCCATCCAGGGCAGTAAATGGAGCCATCAGCAATATGATTAAAACATATGTCATTTTACACATGGTGATCAGCTGCATTTAGTATTGATTATATAGAATGAAATATAAATAATTGCTGATGAATCCTTTAATCCCAAATTCTTCTATCCTTTACCTCTCTTTCTCTCTCTTCTGTGGCACAGTGACACCTGCTGAACAACTGAGGAACTACATACAGGAAACACTAATCATACAGCAGGCGCACACACACACACACACACACACACACTGCATCTTTACTGAGACTTTCATGAAAAAAGCATACGCTGAAGATAAAAAATAGGGTTGCATTGGGTGCTTCTGTTTACCTTCTCAGCCCGAGCAGAAAATGGTAATCCCACTGTGTTTATATAGACAGTGTATGAAACCTCCACCCTCTGTGCTTTATTGAATTATAAAAGAAACTGTGCTGTGCTCCTTCAGTGTCAGGCAGACCCTGTAGGTGACAGAGTAGGAGGAGGATAAAAAGACAAAAGAAGAGCATCAGGTGGGGGGCACGGTGCCATGGTGACCCGAGGTGCATGAAATGTCACCTCTGAAAAACTTGTCTAGAAAAATATTGGAATTCAAATAAGAATGCCATTAGATGACTGCAGAGTAAAGGCAGTGGAAAAGCACAGACATGTATTCGGTTACATGAGGCAAATAATGACATAATAAGCATCATTATCATCAAGGTAATAAAGTCTGAGATTGAATAATAATTCAGTATTGGGAAGAGTTTTAATATTAAATACCATATTTTAGGGTATCAAACACCTTCAACACTCACACACACGCACAGATAGAAAAAGCAAGCATGATTGTTATCTCACTAACGGGATGCTGTTGTTCTTATATGCAAGAAAGTTAACCTATGCTTCTGTGCTGCGTGTTTCATAAAAACATGCATCCTATAAGTTTGCCATTTACTATTAAGCCTATGTACACACTATGTAAAAAAATAACACGAACTTAAAGTGAATATAATGTATTGTTATCTTATTTGATACATTTTATGCATGCATGCAAGGATGCAAAGCAGTCAAAGGCTTTTTAGACTCCCTGGGTATAGGTCTGTTTCTGTGTATGTGTGTATACACATGGCCACAGGTGTCCAAGTAAGTTCATTTCCACATATCTGTCTGTCCTGATATTGGGAAGATTTTTCTTCTTTCCAGAAGAAAGAGAAATAAAAACTATGAAATAATGACCATAATAAGATTGCTAAATGCCATTTAAATACTCCATAACCATGCGCTGAATCCCAATCTGCTCCAGTGAAAGTGCTCAAATGACAAAATACCTGACTGGATGTTCTGCGTAGCTGGGTATGATGCAGTGGCCTGTCTCCTGCGATCACTTATACAACACTTAGACACTTTCTGTAACAGACCACAATTGATTTCTGCTCTGCTTTCAATGCCATCCGGTGGCATCAGATGATTAAGAATCCCCTCCAAGCACTTTAAAGTTCTCAGCAGTTTCCTTTAGCACACCTCAAGCAGTAACGGTTGATAACACACTGTCAACCACCAAAGCCACCGTCATTACCCAGGACTGTGTGCTCAGCCCATTTCTTTTCACTCTCTATACAAAGGCTGTCCCAAACCATCACCTATTAACACTTCTCCAGTAATGCCTCAAGTCAATATCTTACTTCACCTGAGGTGTTCTTTTCATTTTCAAGGCAGTGTTTCCAAATTGCCTCCTTCACCGTTATAGTAGATCTATACACACACACACACACATATATATATATATATATACTTACCCATACAAATCTCAGCAATAGTTAAAAGGGGGATACCTCCATACTGATTCACATCACCCAATAAGTTTAACGACTCATCATCAAGTGGCGTCAAACATATTATGTTGCCAACCAGGACTTTGTCAACATAACTGTGAATCAAAGAAAGTTTGGGGACGTCTTATCCAGAGTCAAATGAGGAGGTCAACATTCAATTATTGGTCCGGGATCTGTGACCAGATGCAAGGAGAAGCTGCAAGTTAATCTCAAAATACTCCATTCTTCCATCATCTTTCAGCTTCACCTTCAATTTTAATTGTATCGTCCACAAGGGTAAATTTGTCCTGCAGTCAATGAAAAACACAGCACACAGACTTGAACATAAAACACCCACCAATATTATGTTAAATAACATAATAACAATAGCTAACAAATAGGAATCACTTTGCTGGACACAGAACTTAAATTGAAATTGTTCTTCTCATCTTTTCCTGGGTTTGACAGCAAACAAGAGGCTTTCCGAGACATCAAACAGTTTCTTTAACTTTGCTCGATAATCATGTATGACACTATATGTATTCCTCCTGTAGGATGCTGCTATAAATGTGTTGTTAGTCAATTAAATGTCTGGGTCAAGAAGTCAAGTGCGGCTGTCTCCACTCTCCATGAGACTCATTTATCTACTTAAACCATATCAGGATCAGCAGCAGTGAATTGCGACTATTGACTGTAATTTTATCTCTGTAAGGGTCATTTACTGCAATCATACAGCAGAGTCTTTAGCTAATGCAGCAATCTTTGCAAACAATGGCTGTCCCGCTGTTACATGCTGTGGGGGAAAACAGGCTCTCTCCCCCTCACCCTCCCACTTCAAGTGCTTCTTTTTCACTCTCAACATCTTATGGGATCTCTTTTTCCATAATATAGTAAGCTGGCTGGTTTTGGTGAGCTGGGTTTGCTGGGTGTGTGTGTGGATGGGGATGTTAGCTTTGGGTTTATTATGGTCCTTAACCATGTTTTGTGATAAATGTACTAGCCTTTCTGACAGAACAACTGTTGATATTATTAGCTACGCACACTAGCTTTTCTGACAAAAGTACGGTTGATATTATTAACTACGAGCGTTAGCATTGTTGACAGAAAGACAGTTTATATTAGCTACAAGTGATAAATGCACTAGCCCTTCTGACAGAAAAACAGCAGATTTTATTGAGCACCAACCTTTCTGACAAAAACAAACTTGATATTTGAATCTTCAATTGAATATTATTAGCTACTAATGATGAATACATGAAAAGTGAAAAGGGGCAAAAATGGCAAGTCATTGGCTGAAGCCTTGGTTGACTCTATTACCTCCTGGATGAAAGGAGTGGGATCTGTGTTAGAAAGGCTCTCTGGCAGAAAATGTTCAAGGCAAACTTCTCCCATGTGCAGCTAACCTCTACATCTCCATTTATACTTTTAAGTGTAAAGCTGATTTCATTAACTTGAGAGTTTTTTAACATATTGGTGGATACAGATCAGGGGATGATTCTTGTGACGATGATACTGATTGTGTTTTTGCTACTCCTTCAACAAGCACCAGATGGCGGCATTGAGCTATATGTTGGCACATGCTGACCACTCTGAGTCATGTGTTTATGGTGCCTACAGCACAAATCATCACTGAGAGCCTCCTGAAGATGTGCTGACCCTATTGGAAGAAAATGGCATTCATCGTAAAGGGATGAAGCTTAAAAGGTAACAATGAAAAGCTCTGAGAATAAAAACTGTTAAATTGTAAGCAGTGTGGTGAAAGCCTCACCATGCCTCACAGCAAATTAGATAGATAGATAGATAGATAGATAGATAGATAGATAGATAGATACTTTATTAATCTCCAAGAGAAATTCACAGTTCCAGCAGCTTGAAAGGAGGAAACAAAAGGGCATGCAAGTGACATTAAAGTGCGAAAAGAAAATATAATAAAATCAAAGGTACAAATACAATATATAAAAATAGAAAAACTATATAAAAGGTGCCGTTGTGCAAAATGGCAGTGTCTGACATACATTGTGCAACAGTTTGAACACACTTAAAGCCAAATTCTACAGTGAGGGGGTGAGGAGCCATGCTCTTTAACCAGTAGACCCAGGCTGCCTCTGGTCTCAACAGCAAAACACCCAAGTCTCCGTCACATCTAAGTTCACCTTCTCAATGCCTAAACATCAAAGACAGGAGATACTGGATACAGGAGATGATTAACTTCAATGAAATGTGCAGTAACCAGATTTACATGTTATAGCACTGTGATGTTCAGTTATTCTAAGCTTTATATCTTTTAATCACTTCTCCACATGGACAAGTGATTAAGTAGATGACTTACTGGGAACTACAAGAGATGACCCCAGGGATTAGACTATATTTCCAGAGACAGGATGCATTTGTATGTGCTATTGGTCTTTTTTATTTATTGCATAGTGAAACAGGAAAGGTGAGAGAGAGAGGTGTGCTACTGGAGCACCCCTGCATGTGCTTTTGGGTTGAGTGCATGCATTACAACTGTAACTGCCATCAGGCTAACGACATTGAAAGATATTAAATATAAAATATAAGTACAAATAACTACATGGAAGTATATTGTAGGATCAGAGAAAATTTTTATAAAGAATGCATAGAAGCAAGTGGAATCCAGGAACACACTGTGCAAAGGAAGTCCTGACTGTAACATGGCCATCAGGACTCATTTACAAAGTGCCCGATGTGATCCTGTTTCTTGAGCTGGTTAACAATATTCCATGCTGAACCCAGGGCCCTTCTCAGTCTGTCAGTGTCAGTGCCCTGATCTAATGTAGGATGGGGTAGATGTAGACGAGAGTGTACCACACCTGTCCACAGTTTAAGGTTTATTAACTGTTACCACATTCGTCCTCCAACCTTGACCAAGTGTTTTAATTGCCTTACCTTAATTTTTTTTGCCATAACCACTACAATGCTGAGTCTATTTATTAGTCTATTATTGTCCTTGCCACTAAGTGATGTGGACAAGAAACAGGTCAGAGCTTTTTGATCACACATAAACACGTTTAGTCGTTAGAAAAGTGTCATACTCATAACATAATAAGTCCAAGCAAGATCACCCTGTCAGGCAGACCCTTAGAGTTGATACTATGATGTAGTTTGAGTATCAAACTGTTACTGCTGCGGGACAGTGACACTTTGTGATTTGGGGTATAGCTCTTGAATGTAAAATAAATCTGGTAACTAGACATTGCTCTAAAATGGAGAGATTTGCAGAGTATTCATTTAGTAATGTCTGATTCCAGAGGAGAGAGAAAGGAAGCGTGCACACGGCGAGAGAGAGGGAAGCATGTGCTTACCTACAGAAGTACAGAGGAGACAAGAAACATTTATCATGTCATGTACTGTAACTGTGGATCTTTCTCTGCTTTGTCAGTCACTGTATGAAGCCAGAAGTGCAGACTGGAGTCTTTGCTGATGTCAAATGTTTACTGTTTGATATTTGCGATCAAGCTGTGTGTGTGTGTTATTTTAAGGAAATATCATCACACACTTCACTTCAGACTGATTCGGTAGTTCTGCATTGCACATTTGTCTTCTTAATGAAATTACTGTATTGTCACTGCATTGTATACAGTTGAACAACAGGCTCACAATCGATAAAAATAACAAAAAAGAGACAACATGATTCAATATACAATTTAAGCTCAGGAGAAGTATGAAGAATGCCGAGGATTTGAGAGAATGTGAAACAACTGAAAGGGTAGAACATGACAATAGAAGATGAAAAGGAAGGCTTTAAATGTAATCCCTTACATTTAATTTCTTCCTTTTAATCAACTTTCAATATAAAACAGGAGGTGCAAAGAGGACAGGAGGTGAAATCTATCTATCTATCTATCTATCTATCTATCTATCTATCTATCTATCTATCTATCTATCTATCTATCTATCTATCTATCTATCTCATTGCTGTTTACCTCTCTCTGTTGCTGTATGGGCCTGGTTGCCTTGGTTACAGTGTCCACCGAGGTCGGACCTGACGGGATCCGACTGTAAATGAGGGGTGTGGGGGCTTTGATGGGAATGGGTGATGGGTTCACGGTTGCTACGGTAACAGTAAATTCAGAGCCATGCCTCCTTGCTGTCTCCCTCTGTCTTCATTTAAATCCTCCTCTCCTCTCTTGTTCCTCCTCCACCCTTTAAGTCTTTAAAGCAGGAAGGAAGACGTCAGTGATTAATATGTGTCTTACTGCAGAAAGGGAGGCTACTGGTTTGAATCCCAGGTTGGAAAGAACACTTCTGATGTGTTCAAAGTGAACACAAATGATATGGATACAGATAGCCTGAGATCGCCAGACCAATTCGCCAATCAGAGCAACGAAATGTGTGATGTAACTCTGAGCAAATCCTGTAGGAAGTACAGCAAACACATCTTTCTTATCTAAAAAAAGTTGTTTGATCCTTTAGGGAAAATGTATCGTCCAGTTTGTTTAATACTTAGGCGATAGTGCATCCAGAACGTTCCACATCAGCGGCGGCCATCTTGTGCCACGGCTCCTCTGTACAGCCATCATATCAAACCTGCTTCATATTAGATAATACTTGATCATCCTCAGTAGCTGACAAACACATAGTGAAACACTGGCTGACTGATGGACTGATTGATTGATTGATTGGGATGTAAATGAACAGGTAGGTAAGTGACAGCAAATGAGGTCAGTACTGCTGCTGCCAAGAAGGAATGACTGTGCGTGCTTGTACTATATGTAAAAGCACACTAACACACAGCTTCTGTTAGCTTTGTCTGTAGGATTTCACAAATCATCTCAAGCTCTCATCCACATCCTGATGTTTAATAAGTGAGGAATTTAAGGGGTACTCTAGTGACTTTAGCATTGCACTTTCAAATAAAAAAAATCTTTACAAAGAGGAGGTCAAATGTTTTCCCAAATATAAAAATATTTCATATATTTCTGTATCCCCCCCGCTGTTTCTCCACCATCCACAATTACAAAAAATATGTGACTATAAGAAGCTCCCCTATTTCCTTTGCACATTACATTATGGGATAATTGCACACTCTAAATCAAGCTTTAAGAACCTTACAATTCAATTAGATTTTGATATTTGTTGTTGTAAGTTCAGTGTCTTGACGCAGGTCGCTGCCTGACCGAACAAATAAAGCAGAGAACAGTGTGGATAGATGCAACTTTCGCCTGTATGAGACGATGTCCTGTGTTCTGGAGTCAGAGGGCTCAACAGTGCTATCACTGTAATAACCTTATGTGCAAAGCTAACACCAGAGAAACCATCATTATCCACAATGTTAGAAGTAGTGCAGTGTCTACTTCACTAACACTAGTCTCTGGGTGATGGCATATGATATCTATTGACAAAACACTTTCTTAAAAATGAAGTCAAACCTGAAGTATACTGTTAGGGTGCAGCTGCACTGTGCCCTCACAAACACTGACATTCAGGAATCCTTTGCAACAGCAAATACATTTGGCAGGAAACATAATGCTGCTTTCATCAGCCTAATGAAGAAACATGGTTAATTAACGTATCTGGCAAGCTGCAAAATGTTGAACGTAACTCCTTCACTGACAATGTGTTTTACTTGTTTTCCTACAATAGCTGCTTGTGGCGATTACAGCAGGATGAAACGTTTGTCTGTTTATGTTTGGCACTCACAATGGTGGCCTTTTTTTAATACTGAAGACGTCAACAGTGACTTGAAGTGTGATTGCATATTAACATTTAACCAAAACCACCATCTTTCCCTAACCTTAGTCCTTTTGTTGCCTAAACCTAACCACACACACACACACACACACACACACCATCCATCACCATACAACTAATGTGCAGTACAAGGCGTTTGTTGTACCAGGAAAAAGACAGGTGTCACTATTAATGACCACTATAAATGATCCATTTATCTTGCACTAAGCCACGTCAGTAAGCTGCATGCATAATACCAGGGACCTGGAACTAACACACCTGAATGCAATGCAGCCATCAATAATGTCAAAAGAAACATTGTGAGAGGGCCTGCGGCTGAAGTCTGAGAAAGGCTGTGTGATGTGTCAATATTGTCTTTGTTACATTCATGCTAATAAAGCATACTGAATTGAGTTGAATTGGAGTGAATGCTGCTGTTGGAGTAAGAAGGTTGTAGGTTTGACCCAAGCTTGGACATTGTGATTGGATCTTTTGCAAAAACTAACCTTTCTTTTTCCGAACCTGTCAACTCTGTGTGTGTGTGTGTGTGTGTGAGAGAGAGAGAGAGAGAGAGTGAGTGACATCACTTTGAGGCAGTGTCAGCTCATCTCACCACTGATCCAGACTAAAATAATCATCTACAGCACTATAACACACACACACACACACACACACATTAGCATGTAAATTAAGCTCCATTCAAGCGCGCTCCACCAGCCTTCCTCTTTCATTTGACCACACATCAATCCACAGGTCCACACACACACACACAGAGAAACAAACGTGGTGGCCTCTCAGGCTCAGTGTTAATTGTGTGTGTGAATGTATTAACGTTAGATCATCACTCCCTATTTCTCTCTTTCTCCTTCCCCCCACCTCCTAACTCTTACTAAAAGAGAGAGAGAGAGAGAGATTTTATTTAAAAACAAAGCACATATCTGTGTAATCCTGCATTACAGAGCAAAACATCCCAATAACCCCATACTAACATATTCATTATTACCCTACAATAGTTGAAATCAAGCCATCAAAGCCACTGAACCTAATAGCAGCCCAACTTTGGGTGTGAAATCAGGCCAGTGATTTGACCACCACTGCTTACCTACAAACTGGACAGTGTCTCAGTTAAGAGTCAATACTCCCTACTGAGCACACGCACCATTTATTTTGGTAATTGTTTCTTTGTATTCTTTTGAATGCGTCATGCTGCTGCCAATCTTGTGTTTTCTCAGGATTGGGGTTTGTTGCAGGTCGATTGTTTTTGGCATTTTAGATCACTTTAACTATCTTTGGGTCCATTCGCATCAGGTCTGACTGTGCTCAGGTCCCCCTTGGATCGGGTCTGTTTTTTGGGGTCCGGTATCAGATCAGGTTCAACATTTTGAAGCCATGAAACCCGGGTAACTGGTATGTTTGGTGCATGCCACAGACAGTGAAATCTAAAGAAACTTCAGCTCCAGAACTCTGACAACCTGGTACATACATGGTCAGCAGCCTAGTATTAATGGTCCTTAAGGTTATCAATGGGTGAATGTGCGTTCAGTATTCTGTATCATACACATGTTGTGAAAGTGGAGTCACAGGCTGTCAGCACTTCAATGAACTGCCACTTTAGATTATTCAGCAGGACTGGCTGCTGCACACCTCCTCCTGCTCTTCCCTGACCTCTTCCCCAACTTCCTCCCTCTCTTCGACATCCTCTTCTTCCTGGCTCTCCTTCTCTTGCTGTTTGACATCTTCTTCTACCTCATGCCTTCTTGATTCTTATTTTCCTCTATTTCCTCCCAATCCTCCTCCTCTCCCTCACTTTCTCTCTCTAAACACCGCTTTCTACACTTCCTGTTTTACATTTTCTTCATTCTTCCTGTCCTCTATTGTCTCCTCTTCCTCCTTACTGTCCTCTTCTTCATTGTCATTGACTTACAAATCGTCCTCTTAAACTTCTTACTCTTCCTCCCTCCATATTTTATCTTCTTTTTTCATACACCCACACCTCTCCTGTATTCTCATTTGCTCTTCTCTGTTCTCCCTAAATTTCCTCGTTAACCTCTGTGTGTGTGTTTGTGTATGTGTGTGATGGAAATGGGAACTCTGCTATAAAGACCTTCACTGCAAATGAGATTCTCTCCCATATTGGCATTTAATTATCCACAGCAACACACACAAACACACACACACACACTATCCATAATAGCCTGACTTTCCACAGTGATTCTCTCTGCTTCTTCATTCACTCTTGTAAAACCGTCACCACACACACACACACACACACACACACACACAGATATCTACAGATAGATAGATTGATAGATAGATAGATATATAGATAGATAGAGAGAGAGAGAGAGAGAGAGAAAGAGAAATGAAAGATACTGACTGCCTGACAGATGTTCCCCCTGTGTAAATTTTCTTGACTACACACATCTGTCCTTTCCAACAGAGCTGTTCTGCTGATGTGTGTGTGTGTGTCTGTGTGTGTGTGTGTGTGTGACAGAGGGGAAGGCAGATGAGACTGGACTGACCACCTGCTCACTGACAGAGCTCAGGGCATACTGAGACGTTTCTTAAACCTGAAAACCTCATTCACATTGCTGCTTTCGAAAGACCGGTACACACACACACACGCACACAAAGAGAGGGTCATCACACTATGGGGGTGTCCCTGCCTGTGTGTGTGTCCCTTCACCTGTCAATATGAAGGTTATTGATGAGACAGCACAGCAATTGACCTAAGGGACAGAGAGACTCCTCCTCTCCTTCATGCACACACACACACACACACACACACACACACACACATACACACACACACACTCACTCACACTGAAGTACCCACTGCTGGCATGGTGGTGGGAGGTTCAGACTGAAATGTTAACATTAGTAGTGCTCAGCTACTCTTAAGCGCTGATCTAAGTATCCAGACAATCAACTTTTCAATTAGAACAACTATGTGAATACTTTTGCATGTGCTTGATTTATATGTTATATGTCCTATATCCACATGTCTCATACATGTAATTCTTTCCTGATGGGGAAACACAAACTTCACACTTTTTTTTAACACATTTTCGGATGTCGAGATTGTGACACCGTCTCTCTCGCTCTCCTGTCCAGGTGGTGTTCATCTTTTTGTGCCAAACAGCCTTGTCTCTCACAGCAAGCAGCATCTGGTTTGTAACTCAGACACACACACACTTACTGTACACACCACACGCAGACACATACTCTGATACTGAGGGCTGTGTGTGTTGATGGTACACAATCATGCATACACACCCGTACACACACACACATACACAAACTGTGTCTCATCATATTGCTCTTTCTCCCCTGTGTTTTTCATTGTCTCTCTGTCTTTATCACACACAAATACACACACACACACACACACACACACACACACAAACACACAAAGGCTTTAATCAAGTCAAAAGCCTCCAGCTGACTGGTACACAGGAAGTCAGATGAATTCACACACTCATCCGTCTTCCACACTGCTCACATGAACACACACACACACACTGCTGTCACATACACTGATTCAAGTTCCTTTCTCACACATAAACATGCACTGTTTCCACATGCTGCTGGTAGAACATGTTCCAAAGCATCTGCCTTTCTCTATGTGTACAAGTCAATAACCTGAAACCAGAAGTAATGCTCGGTTTCCTCGTTGATCATTGGTCAGCAGAGTGGAATTTGTCCATCAACGGCTAACTGCTCAACCATGAAGGAGCAGACCATGTAGATGCATTATTTATTTTACAGTAAAGTTTCGGTTTCATGTGGAACACAGTGGATGAATCCTGCTGCCCAGTGTTAGTAGAGAGGATCACATTATGACTACAGGCTCCAGAAACAAAACAACCAAATGGTAAAAACAACAAGGTTTTGGACATTACTGACACTTCCCTGACTGTTAGATACAGTCTCTTTGCTGGCATTTGGGAGCACAATGATGACACCAGGCCTGCAAAGTGATTGATACAGGAACCAGTCATCTATTGTAAGGGCAGTGTGGGAGCATCCCTCCCCAGGAATGTATATTAAGTATTCTGGTAGTATAAAAATTCAGGGACAAAATATATGTTGGTCATGTTTTTGGGGGATGTTTTTTAGATTTTAAAGTTGTTGTGGGTATGTTGCAATATATATACAATTTAAAAAAGCATGACATTGGCACAACCTCTGACAATCCATGCACCCTGTTGAGCAGACATGAAGTTCTACTGCATTATGTTCAAGTGCATCATCTATAGAGCAGAAACTATAAATTGATTAATTGATCAGTTGATCAACAGAAAATGAATCTCCACCAATTTTGAGTCAATTGTCTGTTAGCCTGTGCCAAGATTTCACGTAAATGACTACCTGAGGATCTAGACAGCAGGCTCTTTCATTATTTACAGGCGTGTTTATGATTTACACAAGAGAAGTGAGGTGGCTGAGGGCTAAAGGTTGACATGTAGTGATAACCCAGGTCTGTAGAACCCCTGACATTTCATTGTGGTCAACTTGAACTCATATTTGGTTTAGTTAAGTAAATTGTCCCCCTTCTTACCATTGTGGTCATTGAGGCTTAAGCAGCAAAGATGGCATACGGCTACATAGCACTAATACTAAGCTTAAAACATGACTATCACACTCCTGAAGATCTCCGTAGGCTTACCTGCTGGTTACATGCGCATCAAAAAACAATTTCCCTTCTGGGATTAATAAAGTATTTCTGATTCTGATTCTGATCATTATCCCCATCATCATCATCACTGTAGCACTTCTCATCACTTAATTCACAGATTCCCAACTGAATTACCACTGGATCTCAAGAAAACAAAGTAATGTACATTACTTTGTACTTTTTACTCAATCAGCTGTGATTGAGCTTGGGTATTTTGTTAGAACAGGTCTTCCAAAAATTTGGACCCAACCAAAAATCTACCTGAAACAAATGTGCTTAAAAATAATTTTTTCCAAAAGAAGAGAGCCAGTCCGAAAGGGACCCAAGGACAGACAGAGCCAATCTGAAGAAATCACACTGATCCAAAATGCAGAAACCATCCATCAACTAGCCACAGCAGCAATACCTGTCATTTTTCTCCTGTCAACAATAACAATATATTGATTTATATATATATATTCATTCATTTATTCATTCTCTTCCGCTTATCCGGGTCCGGGTTGCGTTGGCAGCAGATGAAGTAACATGGCCCACACTTCTGTGTCCTCAGCCAGGGCCTCCAACTCCTCTGGGGGGACCCCGAGGCATTCCCAGGCCAGCCGAGAGATAAAATCTCTCCAACGTGTCCTGGGTCTTCCCCGGGGCCCCCTCCCTATTGGACGTGCCTGGAAGGCCTCCCTAGGGAGTCGACCAGGGGGCATCCTTACCAGGTGCCCAAACCACCTCAAACCACCATATATATATATACATATATATATATGTTTAAAATGTGATTCAGTAGTGTTGTATAAGAAACGGAACCCTTGAC
>JAVQJD010091801.1:0-45569 GCA_036023655.1 Nannoperca australis
TTCTTTTTTAATAAATTTGCAAAAATTTCTACATTTCTGTTTTTTTCTGTCAAGATGGGGTGCTGAGTGACATTAATGAGAAATAAAATGAACTTTTTCGATTTTAGCAAATGGCTGCAATAAAAGAAAGAGTGAAAAATTTAAAGGGGTCTGAATACTTTCCGTACCCACTGTATATACCATCTAGCATGATAAGTATAGTTTGAGTTCATAACCTGCTCTGGTTTTAAAGCTGTAAATTAAAATTTTAGCAGCTATAAGAAAGAACGATTATGAACTAATCTTTAACAATTCTCTAATGTGTTCATTATAAAGAAACCATCACTTCAATTGCAGCAAGACTGTCAAATCTCTCATCTGCTAATAAGAGCTTTGGAGCTGATGGCCAAACAGAGATGACAGCCTCTTTGTGTCTCTAAACTGCCTCCCAAACAAATCCGACCGACTCTCCATGAAATCCATTCATGGAGCCATTAACATAATTGTGTCGCATGACATGTATAAAATCAACAACAATGCTGCGCTGCCTTAGCCTATTTAGAAAGTGATGGACTGACAAACTGATTGGGGAAAGGGACGGAGAGACAGGAATGGGAGGAAGAGAAGACAGCTGCGGTGACAGAGGTTTATGTGAAATGAAGACAGGTGGGTTATAAAAAGATAAAGGAAGGTTCTACAGTGCTTCTTTGATGAAGACTAAAACTATGTCATGGCAGAAAGAAATGTGTCATTTGTTTTAACAAGCGGCTCTGTGAAGCTGTATAGGGACAATGGTGCTTTGAGCTAACTGCAAACTTTAGCATGCTAACATGTTAATGATCAGCAGGTTTAATGTTTATTCATTTATCATATTAGCTAATTATTATATATAACAAACAGATAAACCTTTGTTCATATCAATCATTTAAGATGATCAGATTCCTAGTTTGGAATCTGCACCTTCAGTTTTTGGATCGAGTAACTTCTGAAAGTAAGATCTGTAGAATTTAGTAGTCTTCAGCTGTCATTTCAATGTGTCAGATCCATATTTAATTATTCAGGGTAATATAAGTATTGGAGCTGACTTTGTTCCTATTAAAGGATCCGATCAGAGCCAAAAAGATGTAGGCCTGCTGCTGCCATCCATAAAGCCGTACAGCTAGCAAGGCTAAAAAACGTCAGAGAAACAAACTAAGTATGTTTTTAGAATATTCTTCTAAAAGTGTGGATTTTAGGGAATAATAAAGGGACCATTTGAGCAGTATTGTAAATGGAACCATTTCCTTTAAAGGTTTTCACGGCACCAAACAAGGCTATGGAAAACACCTACAGAACCACTTCTCTAAAATGACATGAGAGCATTTTGTAAAGGACAGTTAACAAAAAATAGAGGTGGCAATAGAACCCATAAACTAAATCTGACAAACAGCCAAAAAGGAAACGTGTGTGTTTATGTGTGTGTGCGTCAGCATGTTTTCTTGCACTCACAGTCATGGACATTCTGAAACTCATGGACACGCAATGTACATAAATCAAAAAAGTACAAAAATAAGAAAACCAGCCAACCCAACAGGTGAGCTGCCAAAGACGCATCCTCTCTAAAATGACACAAGGTCAAAACTCTAGCGCAACATCTCATGTCCTTGTCACGTCTGTGTCATGGGTTAGAGCTCTGACAGCAGTGCAACGGTGTTGCACCTCTGTTAATGATAGCCCAACTCTCTCCCAGGGTTAAAGTCATTTACTACGCCTGCTCTCCAGCCTCATTCCTCAGTAACAAAACACAGCCGCTATCCCTCAATGGCACATAACCCAGAGTAGCAGAGACAGGTCATATTTATCACACTAGGCCAATGGTAAATGACTCAAGCCAAAACACGCTCTCACATATACATGCACACTTCCAGTACATGAGTGCAGGAGTAGCACTTGTAAAATGTGATACACTGGAATGGCTGACACTGTGTGCAGCCTTTTTTGCTGGAGTTCGTTCTATAATACTATTGCAATGATCTGAAAACCCTGTGGAAAAAGCTGTTAGTTGTATTGCTGAAAGAGTAATAGCAGCATGCACTAGAAGCATTTATGGTTCACTGCTAACAGGTCTCACAAATATGTTGGTTGTAAGCAAATCTCCCCCAATCAAGTAAAAAAGTATTTTATGTTGTTTATTTCTATCTTTAGAACACTACTTTACATCCAGCGGTTACATCGTTATTAGCCACAGGATCTCTTACTGAATGACCTGTTCTTTTGAATTCTTTTACTGCCTTACTCAGAGTAAAATTAAATTCCATTAATCTTGATATCAAGTTAATCTCTTAGCATCTATTATAGAGATGGTTCAGATATGTGTTAATCTAACTGAGCACAAAGGCTGGGCGAATGCTTATGCTAGCTCTTTCAAAGGTAAAAACAACACTATAACATTAATAATGGCTTGGTTCTAATTTCATGTGTCATTAACCCATGCCAGTGAGCCAGCATAATACTCGCATGGGTACACCTTAATTGAATGCAGCCAATATTAATGTTATTTTAGCATGCAAATTGACTAGCTTGCTTGTGTTTTTATGCGAAACTAGCATAAACACAGTGATACCAATAATATTACATCCAACCACACTCTCATTCACTCTCAACTCATCTTCATGAACCAGTGTTTGTCTTGACAAATCATGGCCTGTCCCTTAATCATCTCATGCAGCCCACACTGTCTCTAAAAGCCAATCTGTTACTATGTGTTTCCTCTCACTCAATACACTCATTACACTGTATCCACACGTCCTGTCACTCTCACCCCATGAGGCTGCGTTACAGTCCTATATGTCAGTATTAACTGCCATAGCCATATGGCACTGCTTAAAAGAGTGGCTGTGGGTGTCAGTCAGAAACCAGCCATTGGGGACGGGCCCACAGGCCACTGACAGATGACTGTTACCCGCCATTAAATCCCATTGACAGAGACAGAAAGAGAGAAAGAGAGAGAATGTGCTTGAGAAAATATGGAGAAATGCATACATTGTGGTGTGTAACAAGACAAGTGTGTCACATATGTGTTTACATGTAAAGTAAATAATGGTTCCTTTGGTTAGGGGAATGGAAGATGTACTTTCACCCAGACAGACAAAATATTCTGTAAATGTGTTAGGCCAACATGAAGGGTTTTTTGGTCAGAAAGAGCATTCTCACTTTCTGATAAATAATGTAAATGTGAAAAGGAGTGAGTGTGTGTGTGTGTGTGTGTGTGTGTGTGTGTGTGATCACAGCTCCTTATGGTCCACCCTTAGGACAGCAGAGAAACAAAAGCAGACACATCTTCCTTGTCAGAGACCAAGCATTCCTTATTGACACTTTCTGCATTTTCCTCCCTCCTGTCACCCTGCATCCCCCCACCGAGCTGCATCTCCCAGCCTTATTTAACATCAGAAAGGACCCGGCGTCTTCACTGCGTTACTTTAAGTCTCACGAGTCCTCCTCCGTCACTTACCAAACACTTAATCACGTTTTGGGATGTCGACCCTCTCCACCAATATTACTAATCCTCCCCAAGCCACACAGCTTTTGTCTTCTGCTAAGACTAAAGCTTAAAGGGGCTTAGAGCTTTCCTGAGAGGCAGAGGCCAGGTCTCTTGGAGTCAGACTGAGCTCCTGTGAGTGGTAAAATGTTCAGGGGATTCCCAATTACTGCAACATTATGAACTGGGGCATGTGATTGGCTTTTTTTAGGAAGAAACCTGCGGGGGTGTGTGTGTGTGTGTGTGTACAAGTGGGCTGCATATAGAAATTCACATATCAGCATGAACCTGTATGCAGCATATGTATAAGAGGAGACCAGTGTGTAGCACCCAACATCACGCACAGGGTAATCAGTCTTAATTGGTTCGGTCTGATTATTATTTATTATTATTTCCTCTAAAGCCTTTATTCAGCCAGCCTCTGGACACTCAGGAAACAGCTCCTAATTACTAATGGATGATGACAAAATGCCAGGGTGTGTGTGTGTGTGTGTGAGAGAGAGAGAGAGAGAGAGAGAGAGAGAGAGAGAGAGAGAGAGAGAGAAAGAGAGAAAGAGAGAGTGAAGAAAGTGGTTTATGTTCTGTTCAACTGTATGTCCCAAATGTCAGCGAATCGAGATTCAAACAACCCAAAATCTATTAAACCAGATGCTCTGATCTGCTGCATTCCTTACCTCACCTCTTCTGGCCTAATCCTAATTTATGACTAAATATTATTTTCCAACTGAGTCATTTGTTTTTTGTCAGCTCTCGATAGGGAAATTGGCTTGCTACAGCAAAAAAACCCTGAAAAATAGAAAAGAATGCAGAAAAGAACCCTTTACAGACGTTTCAAATACGTTAACTTTGTCAATCAAAACTGAAGACTTAAGCCAATACATTATACTTTGCTTTCTTTATTACTAGTTTACTTTTCACCTGTATTCCCCAGTAGATTCAAGACGTTCTCTCTTACAGTGACAGAACCGATTGCCCAACTCCATTTGGAAGTTAATTATTGGCAAAGATACACCGCTGGTAGCACATCATTTAAGGCCTTCTATCAATCATCGGGATTGGCAATTTAAATTGGCATGGATGCAATGTACTTCTTATCCAAAGGAAAGACTTTATAGTGTTAGTTATACCATCATGCTCCAATGAAATAAACTTTGTTCAGTGGTGAATATTGTGAGTCTATAAACTGTCATCTATTTATGTCTTACCCTGTATCATTAAGCGTCACCTTGTTACATAAACGTGATGGCAATTTAACATGACAGTCTCATGTCTGCAAAAATCACATTTACATTAAAGCCACAATGCTATATAAGTCCCTTTATTTATAATTCTCTTCTAACTGAATCAAATTGGGAATAACCAGCAAAACGTTTTACACACAGCAAGGAAGCAAACAGGAACTAAATGAGAGTCCCAGCTTAACATCCTGTCCTTCAGTGCTTGTGCATTGTCAGATATTACCTACATAATAAATTATGAAACTGATAAAAATGTATTAAGGATTAGGATTCAGAATTAAAAAAGTCCATCTGTGGATTTGAAGAACATCACTTTCCAATTCATTGCAAGGTGCCAAATATTGTGCAAGCGTTGTGGCTCTTTAAATAAATGCATGTCATGTCTGAATGAAGTGCACATGAACAGAAAAGTATCTATGCGTGAATGAGAAAAACCCATTACTTTAAAGGTACTTTAACATATTGCATGTCTGAAAAGGGCAGTACAATAAGGCAGCATTAAAGTGATAGAATTTGGAATGATGTTTGGTGTAACTATTTTGTCAAACAAAACAACACATAATGTTAATTCCCCCCTAGCCCCTACGCTCACCAAGCCAAAGCTGACAACAGAGCCAGTTCAATCCTCATACAGGGGGGCTGGTGCTCTTTCAGGTACACCCACGGGTGGCTTAGGGACACCCTGCTGCTCTGTCATTAAACCGCCCCCTACCACATACACACACTCTTTTCACCACTGAAAGAGGTTCCAGGCAGTTGGGTGTAAAGGCCTGCTGAGGTGCAGGAATACTAGGAGGAAGGGGGGATGTTGATTGAGGTTGTGCGTGGGTGTATGTTCCCACCCAAGTCCCCTGCAGCTAAAAGTACATAGGCTAATTCTCTCTCTGCAGTCCTCCCTATACACGCCTTTGTACTCAAAGAGCCACATGAACACACACACATCTTACCCTAAAGGTATCCTTACATCCCCTAGAAGATGGGTGTTAAACTGCCCATTGATTTGATCTTGCTTCTCCTTCAGTGCACATCTTAATATAGCTGCTATGTTTGTCTTTGTGTGTGTGTGTTTGTGTGTGTGTGTGTGTGTGCATTCCTTTCATTCAGAGAGATAAGAGTGGCCTCCAGACATTCTTGATGCCCCCCTGCCTGGCTCTTCTTTAACCTAAAATCCATCTATCCCTTTATTTCTGCTCCACATTCAGCCTCTCGTCGGTTCCCTCGAGCCCCTGACACACACACACACACACACACACACACACACACACACACACACACACAGACTATAGTGTAGACTTCATCGTTTCTTCCCCACTTTCTTTTGTTCTCTCTCTCTTTGTTTCTTCATCCATTTACACTACATTATAGTTGCCTTGATCCTTTGGCCCTGGATAAACATCATTTATCAAGGCAGGCTGATGTTTGCACCTCTTATTCAAACAAGAAAGTTAGACTGGGGTTGAAAAATGGCATTCCTTATGGGAGGCAGAAGTGTGTGTGTGTGTGTGTGTGTGTGTGTGTGTGTGTGTGTTTGGGGAGGGGCATGTTGTGGTTGTTATGTCATGATCTCATCAATCTCCCAGTCTCTCCCAATCTGACCTGTGACATGAAAACACTCACAAACTCCTACATAGGAAGTCTTGCACTTGCACACACTCATAAAGACATGTATGTGTGTGTTAGTGCACACTGTAATACACGTTAACCCGTACACTCTATTACAAACACACATGCAAACACACACAGACACATTTATACTTGGGCATTGATCTACTCCCACGTGCACCTACACACACACATAAACGTCCAGTGTCCAGGTGCAGAGTCTCCCACTGATAAAGGCCCAGCAGGTCAGAGGGAGTCTAGATCTGCTGGCAATGTCTAATGGATGTGTGTGTTAACATGGGAAGTAACACGGCTATACATCTAAACATTTACACTTCTGACTACAGAGGAGAGATTGATCACTGCTATTCTGTCTGCATTCTGCGCTTCTTATCACAGAGAGATAATTAGAGCTCGACATGTCAGATGAGAAAGGTGACATCACAGCTCAGGTTGGCATAAATCACTGTAATGGTATTGAAATGCATCACATCAGAAAGATTAATTACATTCCCGACAATATACTAATTTAACATACGTACTGACATATACAGATACAAAACCACTGGAAACATAAAATCATGTAAATTATGTAAATTAAATGATGTCGTAAATTATGGCATCTTTTAATTAAATTCAATTAGATTAGACAGGATTGAGTAGCTAGAAACACGACACCAAATGCATGCTGATGTTGCTCGGGTTCCTGGTGGTTGTGTAAATAGCCAATAAGCCAATAGCCAATAGCCAAAACAACTTTAAATGATAATATGTCAATGTAGTGTGGTCAGCTTGTTCCACTGCATGCAAGTGGCCAAAAACTATTTAATACTGCTTTAGCAACAGACTTAATTAATTCTGGTTTAATACTTATTTTCAAAGTTTGGGCCATTATTACTATCGGTCATAATAACATTGTACTCACCAAAGTAATTGCTGAGATCTAAGAATGCAGCAACAACAGTTAGAAAATTTTACTTATGCAAAACTTACTCTGAAGAAAAAACTACAGCTTACAGTAAAATCAATACCTACAACTGTCCACAACAAACATCCACCACAAAGTTGATTCAAATTTGACTGAGCATGCTTGTGCACATAATGAGGGGTTATTACCCAAACTCTGGGTGTGTTCGCTTTCAAATAAAGTAGTTTGGACTGGACTGTTTGAAGCTTGTCAATAACTTTGGTGAGTATATTATTTATCATAACTGGTAGAAAGTATGGCCAAATCCTTGAAAGTAACACCCAGGCTGTAAACAAAGTGAATTAACTTTTAGGTTAAGAGTTCAATTTTGTGGCAAGCAATGGTCAGAAAATCTAATATATCATACTAAATGTGATCTTTTTCAGAATATAGAATTAAATAAATGAGCAGAAAGGTGGCAGAAGCCTTTTCTTTTCATACAGAGCTTATGACTATCCCCTACAAACCTCTGAGGTTGCGAGGTCAGATCTGTGTCTGTGAGGATTCATTGTTTTGATAGTGGCATTTGTATTGGTTGGTTTGGTTACACTGGTCCATTAACATATCACCTGACAGCACTGAGGGAGTCAAGGGTCACCTGATGAAGAAAGAGGACACCTGCAGGACTGGGTTAGTGGTGAGAGGTGGCAGACATGATTATGGAAGAGGGGGAGGGGCGTGTGGGTTGAAGGCAGGTAGCTGTCGTTGGGTGAATTCATTTTCCTCCAGCTTTATGAGCTACATTTGTCTCAGTATTGTTGTGTGGAAGGACAAATGTCAGACCACCCTCTCTCACCAGACCTAATATCCTGACTTACCACCAGGCATCACCTACTGGCCCAGTGTGTGTGTGTGTGTGTGTGTGTGTGTGTGTGAGAGAGAAAAAAAGAGAGAGCTGAAGATGTGTGTTTTTCCAGTTCACGTTCCAGTTGTCTTTCACAAGTGAGACAGAAATATGTCTGGAATGCTTGTGATAAAAGACTTTTGTCAGCAGACCAAGTGCAAAATAATGGAGTATTCAAACCACAAGTCACTAAGCATGCTGCACTTTAACATGAGTTCACACACTCATATCCACACACAAACCTCAAGCACAGACTGAACAAAGAGAATGAATGAGTGCAGGAGACTGTAACCTTGCCATGAGTTACTGTTGATTTTGTGACTTTGCTTAAAGCCCATCTCATGCCATGCTGCACCTGTGATGCTGCGGCTGTTAGCTGATGAGCTGACTGATAAGTAAATCTTTTCTGCATCTTATCGTTCCTTGGTAAGAAAGACCAACTGTTTATCGCTGTGCCTTCAGGCCCTAAATCCCTGGCTCCGTCACCCTTTCACCTCTGTCTCCCATGGGACTGCAGGCTGCTCTAACCAACTGGACGGAAGTGTGCGAGGCCGAGACGGCTATTTAATTGACCCATCTGTGAATGAATAGGGAAACAGGGTAGCATTGCTCAGGTCGTCAATAATTAGGGCAGCCTCTGTATTATCAGCCATTGATTATGTGCGAGTCATCGTCGGAGGCTGGAGCCAACTCTTGTTCCGCTTGCGTTAGCCTATTGCCCTGGATTGAATGATGAATTACCAATCAATAGAAACAGTTTGATGAATCCACATTCAGGACAGCACTGAATCTGGGATTTATTTCCTAATTCCCCTTGATGTAGTGGTAAATCTCCCTTTTTTTATAGGCTCTTATTTTTACATCCTGCAGTACGTGTTTCACTTCAGTCTTGGCAAGACTGGGTATGAACCACTGTAAAAAAAAAAAAAACAAAAAAAAAAACTGTAAAACACTGCTTAAGCTGTACTGTTTATAAATAAATAATTAGCAAAGCACAGTGAGGAGGAGTGGGGAAAATGACTGTTATATTTATGATGCTGGTAAAAACGTGTGAAATATCACCATGGCGACATGTGAGCAGCCTATTCATTTGGTTAAGTGATCGGTGAGTTGAAGATGAAATAGTGCAGCAGGGAGTGGGAGTCGGACCCTGCCAGGGGCCCGTGCTGCCCACCGGTTTACCCACAATTCCTGTAGTTGATTGAGGCACCCCGTCCTCCTTCATTACATTTGATTGCGAACTATAGGGCCAATTAGAAAGATTAAAATCATAAAAGCGCCTGCAGCCATCCTTCTTCTTAAGGTTTAAGCAAAATTATGTTGACCACAGGCTCAAATGTCCCCATTAAAGCATGATAACATTAACTTCCTGGATGACTCCTCCCAAACAGTTCAGGTGGCACTACTGTGCCTTCCATGCCCTCTCCTCCTCAAGGAGAGCCTGGCCCCAAGCATGTAAATGTAATTATCCAAATGACTGAGGTAACCTTTAACATTGGCATAATGATGTTCCGGGTGTCCCATTTGTATAGTTTGTAGCTGGTAATTACATATTTAAATTCTGCTTGCCCTTGGATGCATAAAGCTATAGATAGAGACATTTGCTGCAAGCAAGTGTGTGTGTGTTTCAAGAGGAAATAGGACATGGTAAAAGCTTCACCCAAAGCGTCCTTCCCAGCAGGCACAAATGTAAACATATTCCAATCCTTTCTCCTGTGGGTACGCTCCAAAGAGAATAATTTCAATCTTTTATTCATGCTGTTTAATGTAACCCTTTAATCTGGGTGGGAGCCCAAGGGGCCTCTAATCCAGGAGTGCCAGCCGCCTGGTGCGTGCTGTAGACCTCTCTGAGTACATGAGCCCCTATTGTGGTTCCAATCAATCACACACTCATTACACCGGCACTATAAATGCCAAGGCATGCCAACAGCCATGCCCAAGGCCACAGTCGGCATCTCTTCCAGATCATGTTTCTGCCAGGCCTTCCAGTGTGTGGGCATGATTGCCACTTTGCCAACCTGGCTATACTGCTGTGTCAATATGTTCTGAGTGTGCCAATGCTGTATTGTTATGATGCATGGGTTCTGTCTGATGCTGCAAGGCAGTGGCACACAACAGTGATTTCAGGCTGCATGAGCCTTTTGGTAATGCCAGTGTCTGTTCCAACCACCTGTGAATATTCATTCTTATTTGCCTGCCAGCAAGCTGCTGCATGAATGGAGACATGCACAATGAAATGATGGGGTATTGTCAGATTTGCATGATTGGCATTTTTATTCATGAGGTTTTGTAATTAAAAAACAAAAGCAGGTTCCAACACCAGGGTTCCTCTACAAAGGCTATCGTCTCAGCCGCATGCTTTCCACAGTGGTGGTGATTTGAAGAGGCATTTGCTTCACAAGCAAACTTAAAAACACTAAAACTTCTTTAGCTGCCTTTTCTCCATTGGCTGTGGTTGTTTCAAGAAACATTTCAAGAAAGTGCTAGGCACACATCACAGCATTTAACCTCCTCCTTGCTCACTAGTAATGACCTGCATGCTGTCCAGAAGCAGAAGGCTGATGGACAGAGGGGATTGCAGGAAGGAGGTGAGAGGAAGAAGCGGACAAAAGGCAGAATCCCAAAACATTTGGACCTACGTTTACCTCCCACAGCTGTCTTCAGCTGCCTAGTGATGACCTTTGTGATGACCCCTCATCCTACAGGTCTGTACACTCTGTAGACAGATATTTATCAATTTTGATTACGATTTCAGGGAACGCATTTTATGTTTTGCGTGCGTTTTATGCTAATATAGGTGAGTTTGTGTGACATCATCATAAGATGCAAGGACACGTGGATGTAGATAACAAATCGGAATAATAGAGCTTTTGAGATTGACATAACAAGTTATAACAATGATAGTCAGTCATAAACTGCAACAAAATAAATAGGAAATCTCTCTTTAAGCTCAGAGTGAATAATTATCTATTAGCATAGAGTTAATAGATGTCACCAACTTAATATTCAGAATAAGGGGTCTTCTGTGCTTTTAATTTGTGCAGCAGGCAAACAGCAGACATTTTTTATGCTAACGTTACTTTTTTGTGCTAATGTTACTTGTTTTTGAGTTGATTCAGTGCTGTGAATAGTTTGGGACACACAAAGGCCAGTTCTCACTAGCTAACAGTTGACTTGATGTTGTCTGTATTGTTACTGCTATTTGCTGCATCATGTTAGCTAGCCACAGTCAACAGATGTCTGTCAAAGAGTGGCATGTAGTAAAAAGAGTTTGGGACAGCAAGGAGGAAATTTACCTCTAAACAGTAATTTTACTGACATTGCTAGCAATAGGGATTTTTCTACATTATCTCTAAATACTGAAAATATCGAAGTATAAGGTATCCTAACAACAGGAAATCCATCTATAGAACCAACAGAAGCTAAGACCTTTAGTTAGCATTAGCAGACACAGCCAGCATCACTGAATAGTAAAAGATAGAACTGATAAAGAGAAGACTACATCACCAGAAAATGAAAGAAGCTTTACCATGTGTATAAGATGCATGTCTTTGTCCAGTGATGGGGAAATTGTCCAACCAGTGTGTATTAAAAAAGGTCATTAACAGTAATGTACATGATTCATGGGAATATGAAAACTGAGAAGGACATTCCATAGCCTTCTAAATTTCACTGAAAGACGCAGCAGGTTTAATAGTGTCTAAAAGCATAAAGCACTTACTGAATATATCGTCACACCATTTCATGTGCCAAAGCATGAAATTGTATCTCTGAACTACTGGATCTGTGTACAATTCATCTGGATGAACAACGTGTACAGGAAATGACTGCCTCTGTTTGTTTGCAATTAATTGGACAGTCACGGCTTAAAATAGAAAACGGAAAGTTAGAAAATATACAGTATACTAATGCAATAGCTCAATAGCTCTTACCTAGAATGGTTTATTACAGTAGAGTTAATGTACCTCAATGACAACAATTTAAATGAAATAGGAATGAGTCCAACAATGCATTTGCGAGTTTAAGATCAATGGGGAAACTGAAGAAGGCTGACAAAAAATCCCTCAAAAGCTATAACCACTCCAATCAATACATACAATCCCATTAACACAATCACTGTTACTGCTATTTCCTTTTCCCCATTACAGTGTTGTACTTATTTCCCTTTCAGCCTGTAACCAGAGGTCAAGTCTGACTCACATTCTTCTGTTCCTTCTAAAGTTCATCTTCCTCCATCTTTTCCAACCCAGCAGCATCGATCCAATTCTTCTTCATTTCCTTCTCTCCTCTGATCACCTGTAGCTTGTCACCCCCCAGAGGCCACTTTGGGTCACCTCTCGCCCTGACTGGTTAACTGTAAATCCCCCCTTAGTAGAGGAAACACAATACGCTTAAGAGGGTTATTGTAACCCGTTTGTCTCACACTCAAGGTAATCACAAGTCCTTGCAGCTACTAATCTAAATCTAAAGGCTACATTAACATGTAATAACTATCCCTTAAATTGGTAAAAACAAATTATAGCAAAGCATATGCTAGGTGACGAAATAGAGGATGTGTAAGGTGGTTGGCCCACTACAAGCCTCCAGAGCAGCTTCAGTGCTCCTTGTAATAGACTCTCCAAGTGTGCGTAACTCCATTCTTTTAGAAAGTTCATCTTTTCTCTGGACTTTTGATGATGGGTGTGGAGAGTGCTCCAAAATGTCCCAAAGATGTTTAGTTGGGTTGAGATGTGGTGACTGTGAAGGCCATAGAATGTGATTTACATTCTCATCACATAATTTATTTACTGTATGTATTTATATTGCACTTGGCTTACATGTGTTATAGAGTTTCACAAAGCAGCAAAATGAGCACTATTAAAACATATAAAAGTTTTTAAATTTATTAAAACAATTAACTTTCTTGATAGTTTTCTTGATCCCGGGTGACTTGTCCCATCTTCATGTTCTTAGCTGGCTGTGGTGATCTTGTGATAAATTTAACTGTGGCATCTGAGAGGAACCGACTGACTCACTCACTGATATGAACTCTCAATTTGTGTTAATCGATGACGCTTTACCTTTGAATACGAGACGTGAAAAAACAGGAGTTGGCTAATCAGTATGCGAATTCTACTTCAGTCTGTCCATACCTGATATGGAGCTAATGCTAGCTAGTCAACTGTCCGCAGATATCAGGCTCATGTTGTGTCAGGAAACACAAATAGCTGACTTTGCTGTTCTATTTGTGCTGAAACTGATTGTTAAAGTGGAAGTCTGTTCTCTACTTAGCTGAATCATGTTATGTTATACTATCTTGCACATGAAGTCAGAAATAGCATGACATTTCAAGCATGTTTTTGTCTTGTTGCATTTTGAAAAGGAGAAAAAAAAAAGATTACAATTGTGAATCTGCCCCGGGCTGAAAAGAAAATCCTTGTCCTTGTTGCTCAGCCCTAGTTTGGGCTGCAAAATGAAATGAAAAATGCCTGTCACAATTTCCTAAAGACCAAGATGATGTCTTCAAATGTCTGACCAACACTGGAAAATCCAAATATATTTATTTTCCTGTTATGCATTTCCTATGTAGTTTTGATTTCCTTTCTTGATAAAACAATTTTAATAACTGATTGTGGAAATGGACTGTTTCAGCTCTAATACACACATGTGCACTTACACACATATGCAGACACATAAGGTGTTAAAAAATCATTTGCCTATTCTGTGGCCAGTTGGAGTTGTGCTGTAAAAGTAATACCATTTGAAAATCACACACTAAACACACTAAAATGTGTGGGAAGCCAGTGCAATGACAGATGTGGTGTGGTCATGTGCTACAGACGCCTCTCTTTGTATTTAAACACCAAAATCAAATCAGGGTAGCATAAGCAGACCATTAGAGTGGATGATGGTGGACCATTGTGTATTTGTCTTGGTGGCCAGCCCAGAGTAGGCCTAAATGAAGTACAGCACATGCATTTGGGGTGGAACACCACTGCACAGATCGGCCAAATAGCAGGTGACTGAATTACCTCTTTAAAATGAAGCAGAATAGCAATATTATTTATAATACAGCACTAATGCAGCATAGTACAGAGTTAGGCCTCTGAGACAGGTGAAAACTAGAGGCCCATGTGCGAGTCATATTGACCTTCCAACACTCACAGAGATTATTAGGATAAGCCTGGCTGCAGTGCTGAAAGGAACGCTGTTTAACCATTTTGCAGCAACGTTCCTCCCAGCCTCCTGGCACAGAGGGATATTGTGAGAGAATTCATTGACATTGCTTTTTCCTTATTCATGCCTTTAGGACCCTTTCTGATTGGCACTATTGTCTCTACAAATGCCTGCTGAAACTGTTTTATCATTTCAATTTAGCTCTTTCACCTCTTGTATTGTGTTTAACTGCAGCTGGGGAAGTGCCTCGGCTTTGCCTGGGGAAATCAGTTGAATTCCAATATTTCTATCATTCAGTACAAGACCGGCAAACGGCTGAGGTATCAAGGGTACAGACAATGTCAGCTGAGTTGTATTGGCAGCATCCTGCAAGCTTGCCAAGTCTTAGCCCAGCTTAATGGGTTTTCGCTCAATAACAATGAAGAGACAGAGAGTACCATAAAGACAGAATCAGCCACTCCTTTCTGAATCTTAATAAGGACGCATTTTAATACGACCGGTTGTGGGCATAAGCCTGCTTTCCATGTCGGGCTCTCGTGCACTGCCAATCAAACGAGTTGCAATCATTTACAGTCTGGCTAGAGTTTGGGAAAATAGCCTAGAGGAGTTATAGTTACAGTACACGTTTGCTGTGTGAGTGAGGGAGCAGAAAGGTTTTTCTAATTACAGTTGCTGAGGAGGAAAATATGTCCCAAACAAGACTCTGCTGTAATCCAACCCACAGCAGCCACACCCAGCTAAACCATGCACAAACAATCTAAACATTCATGTTATTTTTCATGCTTTGGACGACACATCAGGCCTCGGACAATCAATCATTCAAATCTATCAGTGTGATTGTGTTTACAGAGGAGCGTGTGCTTATTGCTGTCGTGGCTCAAGAAAAACCATTCATGCATTCTTTTTTTGTCTACACTCAATTATTGATGTTGCTGGGGTTGGACAGTTGAAACGGCTTGTGTGCAAACTCAAGGCACATCAGCGGTTATGACATGTGGCATGCAAGATACATACATATAAATAGTATATCAAGAGTGTACAAATATAGGCAAGCAGGTGGTGTGAGCAGAGCAGATGCTGCATTGCATGGCCATGCCATGGGCTGCTGGTATGGTGTAAAGTGGGTTAGTGGGTCGGAGGCTCAGCTGATAGGAAACATATACTTTTTACACACGCTAGTTGCTCGTATAGATTTTATTTATTATCTCCAGCTCTTAGATGTTGAGTCAGCGTACAACACTCAAGGGGCAATAAAACATTCACACACAATGGTGGAAGAGAGTTCAAGTCTTCAAGCAGAATTCAGACCGCAAAGAGAGTTTTTGTGCTTTTGCTTGTATAGTATACAGAGGATATAACAAAGTAAAGTCAAAGGATTTGCATACAGTATCACACACATATTGCCTCTTGGTAAATGACTCATGTTTTGCAATCTGGGGGTACTTGATGTATAAAAAGATCACCTTCCCCTGATGCTGATGTGGTTTTTAAGGGGAGAAGTTTTTGCTGACTCACACACAAGGGCAAATCATCTGACAAGCACACTCTGTTGATGCTTCGTCAGCAAGGATGTACGGTAAGCTAAAGCTTCCTACGCATGCGTAAGGATGATATAAGCACTGGGAGAAGCAATCATCAAAGTGTGGTACTTGATTGAGAAGGAAAGTTAGCTTCTTCCCTTCCATGGAGCTCAGATCTACATTTAAGCAATTAAACAACAGTAGGTTGCCATTGAATGAAGCCCTAGCTTGACGTTCCAACGTTTCCCCGCGTCATAATCCACATCAAAAAATCCAGAGGACAACTCGTGAAAGTTTAACAGTTTGTTTCGACACAAGGGAAAACCTGTACAGAACCATGGTCCATTACCAAAGTTATCAAAATTAAAGCAAGAATCGTTAATCAGAAATAGAGAGAGAGAGAGGTCCAAAAGCTGTGTGGCTCCACTCTGCTTTTTCTGACTGACCCCGATTACCCCCACTGCTCTCTCTAAGAGTATAAAAAAGCAATTAAAGGTGCTCAGTTACTAGTAAGCAACAATCATAGCACAAGATATTATAAATCTGTCATAAGTGAGGTTTTGTACATTTTAAATTATCCACACACTAAATGCAAGGAATAAGTAATTAGCAATTGTTATTAATTAATTAATTCCATTGATGTAAATTTGAACTGTAAATAAATCATCCTGTAAATATTCTGATTCCATTTAAATCAATGAACCATGTAAATTGTTTTATGTATGAACTGAAGTTATTACATGCTAAACAGTTAAACATCAATGAACTGCATTTAGGCTCCTACAAACACATTCTTACTCTCTTATGAATCATCAGCTTGGAGTATTCAGTGCATTTTATGGGTTAATATGCGATGAAGTGAACATTTGTTGTTTTTCTGTCAGGATAGTTTTTGCTATTTTCATTTCAGTTTCACTGTTCCCAGAATGCCGCCGCACCTCCCAAAGCCCAACATGTCTGTGGCTGCATTGCGATCTGCATTATAGAAGTTCTGTTCTTGGAAAAATGTCTCTGCTTCTTCTGAAATTGATTTTTATCCTGTGTGACTGTTGAACAGAACAACTGTGCAAGGCAGTGAGTTTAGAAAAAAAAAATTGCTTTTTGATTCTGCGGGTCTGGATCCAAATGCTGACATTTATGGATGATGTTTGAGGCAGATTAACTTTTCCTGTTATCAGAAGATACAACAATTACATCACTGATCCAGAAATTAGAAAATATTTGTACCTCTAAACTTTAGTTTTTAGCATGCTAGTGGCGTGGCTGTAGGAATGAGAATGTCGGTCTGATCCTTGGTCCATACAGAAATGTCTCTACAAATCTTTTGGTAAAGACATCCATGTTGCTCAAAGGATGAATCCTACTGACTTTGGTGATCTTCTGACTCTTCATCTCTTCCCCAGATCTCAATCAAATCAAACATCTGTGGGATGTGCTTGACAAACAAGTCCAATCTATGGATTGGTCCAATCTATATCAGATACCACAGCACACCTTCGGAGGTCTAGTGGAGTCCAGGCCTCAACAGGTCAGGGCTGTTTTGGCAGCAAAAAGGGGACCTACGCAATATTAGGCAGGTGGTCATAATGTTATGGCTGATCGATGTATATTGTATATAGTTTAGGACTGTGGGTTGAATACAAAAAGCTACTGAAAGAGATCACCTTGTGGGAAATTTTAATAGGCATTTTTCACAGTTTTATTATATGTGATGACAAATGTATTTATTGATTAATCAAGAAAACAAACACCAAATTATTTGATCATGAAAAATCTTTGCGCTAATTAGTAAATGTTAGCATGGTAACACACAAAACTGAGAAGGTGACCATGACATTTTACCTGCTAAACATTAGCATGTTACTGAGCATGTTATCAGGCTGACATTCTCATTTAGCATCCGAGGAGCTGAATCTAAAAAAGGGCAAATGACAAGCGAAGCTCGAAATGACAGTAGGTAGATTATTACAGTAAACAATACGTGTCCTTGTGAATTTGGTTATTACACCATGATATACACGAGCCCACAGCTTGTTTATATGAAGAATGTGTGTGAGAGAACATGAAGTAAAATGCTGCTCCTTCCTCCTCTGTTTCCTTCTCTTTCTGTTTTAAAGTCTCCTCCAGCTTGTCCCACAAGCTAGACTAGAGGAATTTGGAGCTAGAGGAATTTGTATGCTCTGGGCAACAAATTGCAGCGAGACCTGTGTATTTCCCCAGTGTTTGTGTTTCTTCAGCGAATTGCCTCATCTGTTAAAAATGGGTTGGTGATGCATCTGGAGGGATGAAACATTTATCGGAGGACGATTTTTCATTAAGGCAAGGAGAGAGCCTCCATCAATATTTCAATGGCCCTGCCTGCCCACAGTGTGTCAGCGTGTGCCAGCCCTTGTGTGTGTGTGTGTGTGTGTGTGTGTGTGTTCCAGTGCATTTTATAATAACCAAATGTCCTTACAAGGATAGACGATATCCTCCAAAGTAAGGACAATGTGGCAGTTCTCACTTCAGCATGGATTAAGTTTTAAGATTAATACTAGATTCTCGACCATTTCCCTCATAATACAGATGTATTGCGTTTCCAGTCTCGGCTCTGCCACGCATCTACACACTCACACGCTGTCTCTCTTCTTCTGCCTCCCTCTCTCAGACGTCTCTCAGAGTCGCAGCTCTCCCTGTGTTTTGCTCCTGGATGGCTGTTGTAAGCGGCTCTCCTCTGAGCATTTTCAGCTGTCACACTTTTTCAGAGTTCACTGCGCTGGTTTTAGTCTCTTGCATCAAATATTCATAGGGAGAGACAGGAGAGGCAGATTTCACCACGTGCTCTTCTGTCCTCTATCCATCTGACATGCATCCCTATCTTCAGATGCTCCTCAAATCTCCCCTACTTGTCCTTCCCAGAAAGAAACATCACTATAATTTTTCTATGATATTCTGGGACTTAAAATGTGTCTATGATCCACGATTTTAAGTATAGAACTAGTGTAATATTTGTATAATATTTATACCTGGGTTTGTACTATGCCTCTGGCGGTGGTGGAAGAAGTATTCAGTTCCTTTACTGAGAGTAAAGCAGTATTAACTGATATATTTGGCCACTTGTGGGCAGCAGGACAAGCTGTAAACAAAATTCCCATATTATGACTTGATAAATTTGTTTATGGCGATCAGTTAGCAAACAATTGCCCGGTGACACATCCAGAAGATACAGAGCAACATCAGCATTCATTTGTAGTCGGGTTTCTGGCCACATGACAAATGTAAGTTCTATATTGACTCTCCTTTACCTGTGTTTTCATTCCTAAAACATTCTTAAAAGTACATCTTTGAATTTTATATTCATAATATTATCAAAAATGGTACAGATGATATAAAGCAATGATTGCATAACAAGTGAAAAATGTGAATTAACATTAAAGTTCCCTCAGCTTGGAATATGCATTATATTATGGTGCTGGACAGGTAGTGTACAGTGGGTTTAGCAGAGCTTTTTTACTGAGAACAGATGCTTGCAGAAGCTGGAAACCGGGTTGATGGGAGCTGCGAGAGTGAACCAAAACAGTTAAGTTGCAGACTATAAAAACCAAAACAAGGAGCTGAGAGACACTAAAACGCTCCATAAAGCGCAGGGGAACTGCAGAGTTGGGTGATAAATGTCAATCGACCCCTTTTACATTACACACAGTTATTTTATCCATTGTTAATGTAAAATGTGTATTGTGCAGAAAGGCCCTTTTGTAATGTTTTTTTATTACTTATATTATTGGCTTCATATTAGTGATGCATAGATTTGTAAGCAGCAATGTTGTAGCTAGTTAAGGTGCAGCTGATTTTATTTATTATTATATTATTATAACACTGCATCATGCAACAAACACAGACTACTTATTGGTCACTGTATACTGTGTATGCAGTCTGTACTCGTTAAGTAAAGTGCTTACTATTACTATTACACCCAGAGACCTGAAAAGTACCTGGCCCCAGGGTTTCAGTTTGTTGGTTAGTTTGCTGTTTAAACACAACTTTTTTTCTCTTTTTAAATGAACTATGTAAGCACAAATTAAAATAATAAACTTCTTAAAACTAGATTTTGACACAGGGCCATAGCATCATACAACAGGGCCACAATATACTATGCGTCACCACTGTAATATTTCCTTTCCTCTATGTTTTTTTTGGGGGGGTTAAAAACAATATACATGTGCATGTTTTCCACTGGACTGCAGAAAGTGAGTGACAGGTGGTGAGTGTGAGGGAGGCTGTTAGAACGTGAGGAAGCATGCTTCAGTCTTCTGTTTTTCTTCTCCACTTTCTGCTCCACTTAAGATGCATCAGCTGTGTTTTGTCAGCACATGCACACCATGTTGCTGTTGCGCATGCTCCTTTATTATCTTAGCCAGGAACCTACTGAAACACACGAGAGAGTAGGCTGTGCATATCGCTCCCACCTGATGAGTTAACTGCATGTAAAGTGTGACCCACACACAGTATGCTATACGATGAGCGGACAGACAGAGAGATATGGGAGTTGAAGTATGGAGATGTGAAATGTGAGGGGGCGAATGAGCATGAGTGGGAGTGACAGAACTGGAAATGACATGATGTGGGGTTTAAACACACACAGGTAACAGGAGAGATGAGGAGGGAGACGATGGGAGGGAATATGAATATTTGATCTTGTGGTGAGAAGGGGATGACAGGGTGGAGAGGGCCGTCCCAGAAGTCCTTGTGATGAGTGGTGCTGTAAAAATATTTACCTTAAACACAGCACTGTGGGACATGAGCAGTAGGGAGGGAAGAGGAGGAGAGCTGTGATGTCCTTCCTTCCATCTTTCCTCTCTCTCAGTCGTCGCTTCCTTCTTCTCTGCTTCCCGTCAGATAAAGTGGGTCAGCATTACACATCAGTACAACTCACTGGCGGGGAGGAAGGGGAGGATTTGAGCTGCGAGAAAGACCGATGGGGACGGTGGCAAGAGGTAAGAGAGAGTGCCAAAAAGAAAAAGGTGCTGCAAAGAGAGAAGGGTGAAGTGTAATGTTGACACATAGAGAATGAATGTCAAAACAGAAAGAGGTAGAGCCGAGGGTTTGAGAAAGAGCAGGGGTAGAGGAGAGGAGGAATAAAGAGTGAAGAGGAGCACGGACGAAAAGGCAATAATTAATTTATCTTTATGTTTCGGTGCAGCGCAGGTCTGGCGGCTGCAGGCCCTAAGAGGCTCCACATGATGGAGAGTCGGCCATTACTGTGTTTAAAGAGTTGCCTCCCAACACTCCTCTCACCGGCCTCCCATCCCCTCTCACTCATTCCTCATTTAGATCCTCGGGTTTATGCAGTTTTGTTTTCAAAGTGTGGGGAGATGATGAAGCGGTGAAGCAGAGGGGAGCAGAAGAGAGAGAGAGAGAGAGAGGTAGATGAAGAGATTGGGAGCAGGATTAGCTCGGCCTTGTGTCAGCCTGTGCCTGTGGGTGTATTTACCCATATCCAGTATCTCTGAACACATGTTTACCTACCTCGCAGACATCCGAAGGCCACCTCGTCATATTTCCCTTAGACAGTTCAGCGTGGGCCAGCGTGACATCAGAGCAGACCAAAATAGTCCCTCACTGTTTCTTATTCTGGGCAGAGCAGCCACTGATTCAAACACAGGTGATTAAAGAACACGAAGGCATGGCTTGTTAACTTGCAAGCATGGATTTAGTGATGCTAACCCAGTATAACTCACTTCACTCACCTTTAGCAGTGGTTACCACTGAAATAATAATGTTTTTTTTTTTTAAATGTATATTGATTTTAAAGAGTCCACACATCTCCCATTTTTATTGGAACTACTTTCTGCTGAAGAAATAGTTCTGTGGATCACTCAGAGTGACTGGGGCGCTTTCTTTTAGGAAAGCGATGTCGCTGCTGAATTTTTCAAATCAAATTTTTCACTGTGCTGAGCACCACAAACATGATTCCACACCTCCATTACACCGGGCTGGAGGCAGAGATCTGCAGGATGTTGCGGAGCCCAATTTTGTTGGCATAAAAGTGGTCCAGTCATTTAGGAATTTGGGTGAAGCAACCTTTAACTGTTACTAATGTACAAAATCATGCTGGGATAATTCCAGGTCAAATATATTACGCCCTCCTTCTTAAACCTCAATGGGAGAGGTTGACAAGTTATAGAAAGATTTTGAGATGTTGATTTTGCTAAATAGGCTGCAACCCAGTGACAAGAAGACATTTTGTACATTCAGTCTGGTTTCCCCTCCTCTCTGTTTACCACTACATCACCTCTTCCACTTTCTGTTTAAGCACCTGCCAAGACAAATCCAGCACATCTAAGGCAGCTGGAACTGTGCAAACCTTGGTGATGTACCCCCGCCTGATGCAATCCAAACCCGCCTAGGTCCCCTTTAAGCCTGCCATCCTAGGTGAAAATATCAGGACTTTTCTCGGGCTTTTCAAATAAACTACAAAGCGGAAAGGTCTTTTTAAGTCTGGCGCTGGGACACTGTCGTGAGGACGTCGCTGAGCTCCTCGGCGACATCAAACGGTTGGCAGAGGGTTTGCCAACCAGCTGGTGCAGATGGCCGGACTCAAACGGGACATTCTAATGAGAAGCAGGTAGGGCATTAGCAGTCTGGGCAGGGTGGCAGTGCCCAGGAGACTGCAGCAACACACTCATGCATGCAGCAGCTCTAACCGGCAATATGCAAAGAGGAGGTGTGTGTGTTTGTGTGTGTGAGTGTGTGTGCGCATGCTTTGAGGAGTGAGGAGGGGGAAAGGAAACCAACATGGACTCTTGACAAGTTACTTTATCCTACAGACATATTCACACATCAAAACACACATTAAGACACATAATCATCGGATAGCACAGTCAGGCATATCTCTGTTACAGTGCTGGGAGGCTGAGGATTCTCTCACGGTGGGGAGGAAAGTGGGGGTTAATGGGTTCATCAGCTCCAGTCAACAGCAGGCTACCACTGACACCTGGTGGGCTTATTGGGTATAGATGAATTATATTATATCTAGTATATTATAAAAACCCTGAGGAGTTGTGAACAGAACTAGGAGGAACATGCGTGCTATCTTGTGGACACTGTGAGGTGGTGTGCTGTGAGTATTATTTTAACTAGGAAATTAGAATAGTCTTGTAACATGGGATATCTTTGGTCCACGAATCCAGAACAACATCATAGTAAAGTGTAACTCCACACTCAAATTCTGCTAGATCCCTCTCTCCCAGCAAACTTTTAATATCCAATGAGTGAGGGAACAACACCTGTAGGAGGCGTGGCCTCGTGGCTGTGTAGTGTGTGGGTCAGGGGACACGGGGGAGACTGACTGACACTGATTATTATCTTTTTAAATATACATTTCATGACATAGAAAGGTCCCAACCGGTTGACTATGTCAGCACTGGTCTCGCGGGTTCAACAGTAGATGCTGTGTTGAGCCGTTTATAACACATGAAATGATTTTTATACATTTGGTAAGAAATTACCAGCAGCTTTGTGTTGTGTTTCATCACAGTACAGTCATATCATTTACTTTACAGCTCAAAAAACATGTTTAAGTGTGCAGTACCTCTTTAATTATGTTGTATCGTATAATACTTAAAGGGGTATTCTACTCCATTTTACACATAAAGGTCAGGTCACTCATCATCAGGAGAACTACTCTGCCTGAGGAAACCTGTTTTATGATGTCTTTTGCGACTCTGTAAAAGTTTTGTCCAGTCTGACAAAATAACCCTAATTGTGTCATCAGCTTGGGCGTCAGAGTCTGCTGGACTGGAGGTGTGTCTTTCGAAAGATGTGGCCATTCACTAGGCTGAGCCTGAGTTGCATTATGGGAATTGTAGGATGCAGTTTTTTTGGAGCTTATAGTAGGGAAAAGCCAGGATAACCTCCGCTGCCTCAGTTTTGACCATTCTTTATTAACCTGTCTCTTGTGAATCCCCCAACTTAGTGAAAGTGCAAAACTAAATCAGTGGAGTACCCTTTAACATGCATCAGATGGCATGTCAATCACTAAAGAAAGATACATGGACCTAAGAGACCATACAACTTAGAAGTTTAACTTTCATTATAGGTCGCAATCTGACCACTATTGCCTTATAGACAAAATTACATTTCAGCACAATAGTAATAACAACCAAAATAGTCTTTATACAAATTGAATTATATAATCCAATGCAGGCTGAGGGTCTGCTTTGTGTGCATCTGTACCACAAAACAGCTACAGTGTATGAGTTGGATTTTGTATGAGTTCAAGTGAACTAGAAGGTTGCTTACAACAAGTAGCCAGCAGAGGTCAGTGTTCAGCAGCGTATGTCCTCGAGAGCAGAAAAGCCACTGCAGCAGGAAACAGGCTCTTGTGGATAATGCTGCCTTCAAGGTCTCCATGTGATGTTCCTCCACCAAGTTTTAAAGGGAATACAATATGTTTGCATGTTTAGGCGCTTTAAATGAAAATGTCATAAAGGTCGTTTTTGATGCTTTGTAATTTGATACGGTTGTGTTATTTTACATTTCAGCTGGCACAAAAGCAACATCAGACTTTAGTTTAAAAAATGATTCAAATGTCATATACTTACCAGCCAAAGTAGAATGCATTAATTAAAACGTTTATTCCTCTTAGTGAATTTATCTTACATGCCCCTGTTAGATGTGTGTATGATGAACTAACAGTACACATAAAAAATGTATTTTGTTTACTGCATATTGACCAAATGTGGGAGAAAAAAAGAAGAGTAAATATAAATGCTTGTAAATAATGTCATAAATAATTGATACCATAATGAAAAAGAATCTGGTGAATAACATGTTTCACTTTCACCATTAGTTTTTTACACATACTGTCACACCTCACACCAACTTATCATAGAATATTTCAACAACCTTTGTTTGGTTTTATGTGTGCACTGAACTTTAAATTGTAATTTTTCCAACTGTAGTTGAAGGCAGCACAATATGGAAAACTGGGAAACTAGAAACTAGAGAAAAAAAGGCTGAAGGAATCCTTTACACCGATGTAAATTGAATAAACCTCAGTGAGGGAATAGTTTCAGTAGTTTTGTTTCTGTGTATTAAATCTGTTTTTTGCATTTAATTAAAGGGAAATCATAACACCTTGTAATACGTCTTTGTTTGATATGTCTGAGCTGATCTTGAAATAACATTTATCTCTTGTTTCTGTTCCTGTTATTGCAGATAATAAATCCACCCCACAAAGTTGATGAATCAGTGATATTTAAATGTGTTTGCAGACTTGCATGTAGTTTTATGTAGCGTGGATATGTTGGAGGCTGAGCATCTGTTCAGTGTGACTGAGCCACTTCCATCTGAAAGGTTTCATCTTTTATCTGTTCATAATTATCTCCCTTTGTTCTGCCTTCACAAGGATTGGATTTATTGGATATATGACACCACGAAAACAAAATCCTGCCACAGCAATTTGATAAAAGTCAATACAGCCATATTTCAAGCCAGATTATTATCTGGGAGACTATAATTAGCAGTCCGTCACAGTGGATACAACTGTGGCTCACGGCTCAGGATGGGCCCACAGGTTTTTATGAGGCCCGGTCAGTGGATAAAATCATAGAAATGTTTATGAACATGATAACAAGCGGCCAGAGACATTTATGGAGAGATCTTTTTTTTACATGTAAACTGGTGGTCACAGCAGTTTGTGTGATTATTTTCAGGAAAATGAAAAACGGATTTGTGGAATCTTAAGACCTCCCGGAAAAAGGCTTTTTACTAACACCTTCCAAATATTAACAAAAATATGCAGTCATTCAAAATAGATAATTCAGTATACATTATTGTTAATGACCATTTATTTCAGCTGACTTGGGGAAAGGGCTGAATTTATTATTATAGCTATTAAAGAATGTCTTTATTTATTTAAGCTATGCATATCTGTAAAGTTTTTTTAATTAGTTACAAAATATAAATCCCATATAGCTAGCTAATTATATAAAGTCCATAAAGTGCAGCTCTTTTTCCTCGGCCCATCTCTTTTGTGGCCTGTAAACTTGGATCATATGGGTTCACTATGGGTTGAAATCAGTCACAGTCTGTCTAACTTAAGTCAAGCAGACAGGGATGATGGGCTTTAGGAAACCATTCATTGCAGCAAACATACACTTTTCAAGCCCCATTGAAACACTGACCTGCTCAAATGATCTGAGGGCAGAGTATCTGTTGCACTTACCTCACTGCTCGTTTGTTTTGCCGTTGTTTTTCCACCACTTTTTTAAAGTGCTTGTTAGTGTGAATGCTGATTAAGCATAAAAAAAAACATAAAAAAGACTAACCACATTTGTTTTGATTAAACAGTTTTGAAAGTTTGAACTTACTACAACATGAACATCTAGAAGTTGGTGAAAATTAAAAGTTTACAGACACTATGCTTCTGTCTTGATAACATTATTTTCTTTTTCAAGTGTGTTGTCTTAAAGATTTGAAGACGGCAGTGGAAACACATCTTAAAGGTTATTGTTTTTTACTTGACATTTTGATATGTGTGAGTTCTTAACAAAGTCAAATAAAAACTAAAAACTCAACTAAAAACATGTTAGCTGTCTTGGTAACTAGCTAGTTAGAAGTTAATGAGTTTATGCTACATCAGTATACAGTACATTACGTGTTCTGGCTTGTGTAGTTTTATGATGAAAGTTCGCTACAGCTAGGTGCTCGAGCTAGCTAGCTAGCCACAGCTCTCTCTCTTAAATGTCAGTGTGATAACACACTCACACCAGACCAACCATTGCCCTGGACAGATGTGGTCACACTCATCTGATTGTAATAATTATTTGTTAAAATGGGTACACTTGTGTGTGGAAAATAAAGAATAAATGATTAAATAATGCCAAGACCAAAAACAAAAGAAAAAACTGAAGGAGCCAGTGCAACAAAAAAAAACAAGAGTAAAGTAAAGTGTTTTTTACCAACTGATTGGAGGTTAAAGTATATATAAGAATGCTTTATATTATATCATTTGACTTACAGTATTATTCATTGACATAATCAGTAATATTTTTGATTAATCTGATAACCTTTTATTGGCTTTTGTATCATATAGCCTATGAATCTGTGCGACTGTGTGTGTACTTGTTTCTGTCACATTGCATGTTTTGTGTGCACTTCATATACATAAATCAACACATAACAGTTTGATATTAAAAGGTGTGTACATGCGCAAATTTGCTTTCGCCTGCATCTCCAGGTTTGTTTCTGCAGTGCATATAAGAGCCTGTTTGTTCCCCCGCCTCTGTGTGTGTGTGTGTGTGTGTGTGTGTGTGTGTGTGTGTGTTCCTTCATCCCTGACAGTGTCGAGCCAAGGGCCCATCTGGCTCCTATGAGGGCCGCTGCTTCACGGTGCCTCAGCCTGATTCATGGGCGCTGGACAGCCTCAGCTGCTATCCCACTTTCAGCATTTTACATCACATACTTCTCCAAAAAACACTCTGCATACCTCCGAGCTCCCACCGCTCTCCCACCGACAGACAAGCTCCACAGAGACGCTGCATTTCTCAGAGTCGGAAGAGTCCTTCAAAAGAAATGTTGGCCATCATTTACATCTGCCTCTGTCCATCTGCATTACAAAATCCCTGCTTGTTTCTGATCTGGAAGTTACTCTGTGTTTTTTTCTCTCCCGACACTTTATGTAAGGGATTACCAATTCTACCTCAAATGCCACAAACCATCTGTGCCACACCCTTATGGAAGGATGTGTGTGTGCAAATTACAGCCAACTTTCCTCTGTGTGTTGTTTTCCTTTCTCTTCCTCTTAATTCACTCTGCATCTTAATCACTCACTTTTCTTCCCTTGTCTTTTCAGCTTTCACACTGGCCAGCATGACGTAACCACAAATACAGGGTTGCCAGTTTGTCCTCACACTCCTGGCCAAACCTCGCTGCATTGGCCGCACAACTCATAGGCCATTCTGTTGCACAGTCTGCAAGTTTCAAATGCACTCATCAGCGCTCCCTGTCAATCAGACAGCAACACCACAGAGACCATGAAAAAACAAAGGCAAATAAATATCATGAATTATGAATGGATACTGACAACTGGACTGGACACATATGGCCTGTAACACACTGTACAGAGAGGCATGCTGTCTCAGCAGCTTCACTTTCTGTGCCATATTACATTCAGACAACATTTTACTGTTCTGATTTAAAATCTCCTTTTTATTGTGTTTTTTGGACTACATTTCCTAGATCACTGCAGTCCAACAGTGCTTTTTCTTACATTTGTCCCAACGCAGTGACCACATAGTAAAAATGCCAATTTATATTCATGCCATCAATATATATTACAAGTTGTTAGGTCTTTGAAACATAAATATTTGGCATTTCTAGTGATTCCTGCGAACATAACATTTTATGTGATCAACTGGAAAGTCAGAAAGTTCTTGCAGTTTGTGTTCTTTAGTTTTTTTCAGAGTTGATTTCATGTTAACTTTGTAACAGAAACATTCACATTAAAACAACTCTTATTAACTCAGTGCAGTTAACACTTTCAGAACTTAAAATCATGAGTTGAGTATAATGAAGTTCATATTGAACTGATCACTTACTTGTTAGAATATTATCATGTACTGTGCTTCCCAGCATGCCTTGCAATTTTGGGTTATAACATGATTCATAATTGTGTTTTATAAGTTATAGACTGTAACATGGTGGAGGTTTGTTATGTGTCTTTATATGTTTCTCTCAGATGATTCACATGGTCGTTGATGCAACGGTGCAAGTCCTTAGTGTCATAAGTATGTGGACAGATTCTGGTTTGAATGTGGCTTCCAGCAATACAGCAAAACCAGCAGCAATGTCATACAGTAACCCATGAGGTCTGCCCTGCAAAAAGTATAAACCCAATTGAACCTGGAAATCATCAAAAAACTAATGAACTCAAAATTCTAAATGGTGGCTTTAAGTACATTATAATGTAAAGTGAAAACTCAGAGTTGTAACAATATAAAAAAAAAATGTATTGCAACTTGAACTAAGTTAGTTCGTAAAGATTCTATGTTGAACAAACTAACGTTCGAAATGTAACAAATTCAGTTAAAATGTTTGAAGTTTGAATGTGTAGTTTGGTGTGGACATAAAATAACAAAGATTTGAAAACGTATCAAAAGCTGAAACTAAATGTGACACAACATCTCTGTCTTAGATCTTCACAAAATTTGTAAAAATATGTTTTGCTGCTGTGGAGCTTGCAAACAAGCAAAATGATCATTTTAAGTACAAGCAAGTTTAGGATGAGTCATCATTTAGCGGCACACAAAGATCTATCTAATATGTCGGAGAGGGTGAAAGTGACATGAACCCAGAAGGTGTGCACTCATGAGCATTTCATCTTTATACGCATATATTTTTAAGTTCGAAGGGATTTCTGAGCACTTATGTGTAATTATTAGTTGGCATCTTTTCCTCTGCATTGTAACATATTTGAATTAACATATAATGCAATAATTGCTTATTAGAATAGTGAGGAGTAAGCGCAACATTTATACTCTCTGTTAAACATATAGATTCAAGATTCTTTATTGTCATACAAGTCACACTTACATGTACGAAATTAAGGTCCCGGTTGAAAGGCATACATTATTTTATATATTATAGTCTCAGAAAATGGATGGATATTTTGGGAAAAGTCATTTTTGCTGAGTTAGAAGAGACCACACTCATATCTGTCCACTCAATCTGTAATTACAGACAGCAGCTGGTTAACTTAGCTTAGCAAAACATCTGGAAATGGGGGAACAGCTAGTCTGGCTTTGTCAGACCAGTTTAAGGTAACAAAATCTGTTTGTTCGTTTGTTTAATCCATACTACAACCAAGTGTAACAACGACATGTTGTGGTTCTAAGGGCAGTCATGTGCCTCCTGGAGTCATGTCATCACTGCGAGCTTTAGAGGTGCTGGTAGAAAGATTTTGTTACCTTTGGACCGAGCCAGGCTGTTTCCAGTCTTTATGCTAAGCTAAGCTCTCTGTCTGTTTTCTTTGTCAACTTACAGTGACTGTTACTGTTCATGAAATCCAAACACAAAATGCATAATTTCCTGTGACCCAGAATCTTATCTTTTATCTCCAGGGCTGGCCTACTGGCAGAAAAGGCAAACTGGGTATTGATTGGTTGTTATCAGTGGAGGATGCAGTAAAAAAACTGATATGAATAGCTGATATTTTCCTTTAAGCCAAGGGAGAAGTCTGTAAGTAGAAGCCACGGGTAAAGTCATCTGAGACAGGAGTAAATCCACATGAGCAGGGTTTTGCTGACAGATGTCTATATGTCGATCCAGATGACTGTCGGGGATAAGGAGAAACAAGCCCTGCCAGGAAGTCTGTTTGAACTTCTAATGTTTTCTGTTTGTGATTGCAATCAACGCTCAATAACATCACCTAGTCATATTCAAATTGTCTGTGGCATGTTATTGTATTATGATATTAACATTGTTCCTGTAAGTCAAAAGTAGTGCTACACAAAAGAGAGCCTGAAGCCATCGTTTAGCCTCTGACTCTTTCAGTGCCCACAACACTGACACACACACACAGACACACACACACACACACAGGACATGTGATTTTCTCTGGGCGAGAGTAAGCCCCTAAAAGCAGTGCCAGTGCGAGGCTGGGGATAAGCACAGCGCTCGTATTGATGCAGTCACGTTGCTCTTTTTTTTTTTTTTTTGCTAGCCATCATTTCCTAGAAATTCCTGTCTGACTTCATTCCTCCAGCCCTTTCTCTCTGATCTGCGTCACTGTCTGCCAATTGTCTGTTTTGCCTTTACAGAGAAACACATGCAAGCTGGAACTCACATACTGTCGCTTCCGCTGACACATAAAAAACACTGTACATGTTGTTGTCCGCAATCCTCTGCTCTCTCTCTTCCCTTGCATCACTTCTCTCTCATCATGTGATCCCATAAAAAATGAAAAAGTCAGTCCTGTTTTTCTTTTGGTATTTTTGCTTGGCTCCCCCGCTGTTAAAACAGACTCCTGGCTGCCGTGGATTACCCTTAAAGTGATACTCTACTTAAAATCTGTCATTTGAGTATCAAACACTCACCCAGTGTTGGCTTGAAATGGCTGTAAAATGTCTGTGCTTTCCTTTCTTCTCATAGCACAGCAGCTGTGGTCAGTTTGAACTCTGTTTGTGGCAAATGGTGACAACGTTTCATGATAGAAAAAGGTATCAAAACATTGTTGAACATTGTGAAAACGGTTAAACTATCATGTCTTCTAAGCTGTCCATCCATATTCGTTCAATATGTTCTGTGGTGGCAATCTGAAAATTAAGAGTCTCTGAATCAGTCTTTTTAGTATTTATTAAGCTTTCTGCAGAAAGGTCCCATTGATGTGCACTCAAGGGGTGTCACAGTCAAGAAGGGCCGGGAAGAACCTGGTTACACTGTCTTTATTGGAAGCAAGTCTGTGTGTGTAGCAAAACCCAAACAAGTCAGCAGTCAGATAAGGAATCCTATAACAGAATTAATTCCTAAGGGCTAGCAAGGACAGACAGAAAGACAGTTTCAAAGCAGAGAATGATCAGGAGACATACATCAAATCAGCATGATACAGATTAATATAGAGTACATTTCCATCACAGTTCAAACACTCACAGTTTTGCCAAAATATGACTAAATGTACAACTTCCAGCACAAATATGAGAATCCAAGAGGGCAGCAGTGTATTTAAAGCTGCTATAACCTAATATATATGTTTATATTACATTTTATTAATTAATTTGTGAAAATAAGCCTTTCCACTTTCTCACCATGTGTTAGATGAGAAGATTGATACTACTCACATGTCTGTCTGTTCAGTATGAAGTTACAACCTGCAGCCGGTTAGCTTAGCTTTGCATGAAGTCTGAACACAGGAAAAGAGCTAGCCTGGTTTGCCCAAAGGTAACATAATGTACCTTCCAGCTCACTAAAATACAACACCGAATAGTAAAAAGACAAATTTATGTTTTTTTATGTGGTCGTGTGACAGAGTACTTCTTGGCCAGGCTGTTTCCAGTCTTAATGCTAAAATAAGCTAAAAGGCTCCTAGCTGTAGCTTTGTAATGGAACAACATGAGAGTGATGTCAATCTTCTCATCTAACTCTGCAAGAAAGATGAGTGTATTTTCCTAAATGTTTAACTACTCCATTAACAATGGCTCCCAATATGTAGTATTGAACCAGCAGAGAATTCTTTCCAACTCTGCAGTTCCTCTCAGCTCTGCAGAGTGTTTTAGCATCTGTTAGCTCATTGTTTTGATTTTACAGCCCGCAAATTAACTGTTTGAGTTCACTCTCACAGCATCACAGTGCTCTCATAAGCTCTAAACCCCAGCAAACAGTCAAAAGTCAAAGCAAAAGTTAGCAACTAGCTGGTGAAGATAGTGGATGGTTTAGCAGTTAAAGAGCCAAATATTACCTTCAAGTGAAAGCAAAAACTAAGCTAAAGGACAGTGAATATTGGACTAACTTCACCAGGTGGTCAGAAACAGGACTCCAAATAAATGCTAACGTTGTCCTGTGTCAGCTGGATGTTTTAAATAAAAGTTGGCAGTTGTGTTTCTGCTGCCCCCAAGTGGCCAACAAATCAGCTAATGTAAGTTTAACCATAAACCTGTGATGAGCACACAAATGACTTTACTGTTCTACTGGATCTATTTCTCTTGGTGATAGCAAAGATGATTCTGGTACGTGATTTTTCTCACACAAACGCCACAATATTTCCTCTTTTAGTTAACATAACATCAGTCATGATAAAGCTGGGTTGATTCCCACAGGAGAGCTGCAGCAGCAAAGCAATAAATATACTGAGATCAGAAGATGTTAAGCATTCCAGTAAAAGCCCAGAAAATGTACACGGAAGAAATGAACATTTAAAAATGTACAACTAAAGCAGAGGAAAAAAATGATACTACTTATAAAACTCATTGATGAAAACCTTGTGCTGCCTGGATGTCGAACGCCTTCTGGTGTCACCTGAGTAAAACAGTGTTGTTTGTAATTCAACCACCATGTTTTTTTCTTTTCCTCTTGTAGTTATGAAAGGGTTTCTTAAGCCCCAGTAAACCTAAAGACAGCCATGTGAGTTAGGATGAAAACATATTAACCACCAAATTTGATTTGTACACGGTTTCCACATGACAAAAGAGATATATTGCAGAGGCGAAGTCAGGAGATAGAATATTTAACAAATTAGAGCAGTAATGTGGAAGTATATCAGTTTACAGTGTGTATTGTTTGCTGGGTGTCTGTCAGTCTCATAAACCCACACACTGATCCCTCATCCTTCTCTGTCTGTTCCTGCCCCCCTCCTCTCTCCTCTGTCGATGTGTTTTTCGGTCTGGAGGTCCAGAGGTTAAATTGTCCCCAGCATGTGTTAGTGCTCAGGTCAGCAGCAGCCAGGACCTGTGATGACAGAGTGTGTGAACGCTGGGGAGTGTCAGGGGTTAAGTGTGTGTAAAGGGGTTGTATGGCAGGCTGGGGTATGCAGGAGACACCCCGAAAACACTTCCTTCCACCTGGTTACCTCCTGTGCAGAACAAACAGGACTGATCGGATGTTTTGAGGAATGACATACTAATAGTTACTCGGTGGGGTGGCAATAATGAGAGAGTGCAAACTGAAATTAAAAGGAACCTAAACATGGGTTGATGTTTGAAAAATCACTTCTGAAATTATACATACATACATTTTAAGACTGCAATTTTATATGACTGGTCTCAATGTGATGAACAGTTGCTCAAGTATGTACATTCTTTTGCAGACAAAATGTATTATTGTGCAAATTGGCATTGGTTTCATACGGCCTTTTAACTGGGTTTTGTCACTTTAAGAGAGGGAAATATTTCTAAATATACATTTGTGTTTCTCATCCTCACTACTAACAGTATAAAGTGTTAAGATATTTGTCAGACAACTGTGGTTGGATTGGATAGATGTAGGTCATGCATTGGGCTAAGTCAAATTTCTTATAAAAGCTGTGTACTATGAATTTACATCATAGATAATGGGTCCTTTTAAAAGTGTATATATCTATTCATCCATTTTTTTACTGTTCATTCTGATCAGGACTCGCATATAGACAGACAGACAGACACATTCACATCTTGACTGAGTTTCCACGTTACCCATTGTATCCTGCATGTCTTTGGAGTGTAGAAGGAAACCAGAACATCTGGGGCAAACCCACACAGACACGGAGAGAACACAGGGAGAACATGAGGAGAGCGTTCAAACACCAGCCAACTGCTCATTAGATTCAAACTGAAAACGTTCTGTACTAATCACTGAGTCAATGTGCCAATGGGTTTCTAAGTTATTTACTGCGTGTACTCCACCAAAGAGCCACAACACACATGTTAGAGACCATGAGAAAGGGTTCCAACACACACACATTTAACATAGTGAGAATGACAGAAGCAGCTGCGGGTGTGATGTTGAGGTCATGTTAGATCACAACACTGAGGAAAAAACAAATTCTTTAACCCAGGGGGTTGTGAATTACTGAATCACATGGTTATACAAGGCCGTGAGTGTTTCCTTCAATGTGTGTGTCTGTCTGAGAGCAACAAAGATGGAGAGTGAGTTACTGTGTATGTGTGTGGAAATGTTTAACTTCGTCCATTTTATTACATTTACTTCACCCAGAAGTCTAAACGAGTGCAGCAGGAGCATATATGTCTCAGCAGGGGAGTCTTTCAAACCATCAGCTCACTCTATGCACAACATAAAATGTATTAACACCCCGATAAATAATTGTACAATTGTATAATCCACCTCCAGAGGAGTGCACGCAGAAAGGTGTGAACTTTAAGCTAACAGACAAACAGTAAAGAAAAAACAAGGATCATTTAATTTAATAATAATTTGTAAGGCTATGATGCACACCTGACCAATGTCAGTGGCGTATTTATGTTTTAGGAACATGGAGGATTATTTTCCATTTAGATTAAACATTTTTGTAAAAGATTTGCTAATTTTATTTGAATTAATTAAAATATTGCTGTATGTGTGGAGCAAAAAGACCTGTTGGCAGTTCTGCTGCCAGGCAAAGTTCCAACAATTCAAAAATCTGTCATTATCTGGAATGTATGAAATAGCATTAGAAACGTTCAATTTAATTACACTCTGGGGTGTGTTAAAGAAATAATAGCCTTTTCAGTGCAGGAGAGGCTTCATTAATAAAAGTAATTTCTTAGCTTTGGAATTTTTGCAGGTGTGATTTGTCTTCATCTTTAATGGTATGGACTGATTAAGAAAGCAAACAGTGTGTGTGTGTGTGTGTGTGTGTGCGTGTGTGTGTGCCCAAATGTACCTACATGCAGCGTGTGCACATCTGTGTGCCAAAGTGTGTATCCGCAGTGTTTGTGTGCGCCGCAGGTGATTAGAGCGCCACTGCTTGTACTTTTCCAGTGTGTGTGTGTGTCTCAGTGTCCTCTCATTGGCTGAATTATTCAGGCTTAGCAAACAGAGCTGACAAGACTATGAGTGATCCATAACGTTGTTATTGACTTAGACTTTATTTATAGAGTGTGTGGTCCCGCTGCACGAGCTGCACACAGCGCCGCCCCTCCGAGGCCTGCAAGCAGACGCGATTAATCAGAAGAATGTTATAATTAGGCTTAATACCCTCAGGCTGCATGAACACACACACACACACACAGAAACAACACTATATGTGAGCATGAACATAATGTATGAATGCATGTGGTGCACAAACACAGACACACACAGAGTGGGCCCTGTGTATGTAAGCAGGGCGGATGGGTTGCAGAGGTTTTTGGAAGGGCTGGGTGTGCTGTTAGTCCAAAACGCTTTAAGGCTTGTTCTCTTCATCGGAGAGGTTGTTAAACAAAAGTCAGTTTGTTACAGTAGCGGGGGGCGGCGGGGGTATTAATACACACCAATGCAGATGTCTGAGCATTTACGGCCATCCGTGAGAAAGCCTGTTGTGTTCAGTGTCAAATCTAATGTCTGGTGATCCCCATTTGGCCAGGCCTATTTTGGTTGGAGGGTTCACATGAGCCCCATCAAAAGTACACATTTGTCTCCGAGTGCACTTGTATTTGAATTCTTCTATAGCGTGAATCACAATCACTGGCTTTCTTTTTCTCAAGTTGTGGCAAAGAATAAATACAAAGACTCCATTTAGTAATTACCATCAGCTGAAGACAAAATGAATAAAACAGAAGCTATTTTCAGAATTTTTATTTTATTATAAATAGTAGTGATAATGCGCTTGTACACATGACCTTATGTCATATCGCTTTGTCCAATAATACAAAAAAATATATCAAAGGAGTGAAAGGACTGGTTCATTCTAACATATACAAAACAAGAGTGCTGATGAAGGCACTCTGTTATTCTGAGCTGTAGTTTGATGGATTAAGTATTGTCACTCACTTATACATAGTGGGGAATTTTTACAAGGAAACTGTCAACATACAGTACATTTGTGACAATAAATATGCCTGGAATGCGTTAGATACCTAATCAATATTTCCTGCGTATGCAAAAAAAAAAAGGGAACAAATAAGGTCCCAAGCAACACACAAAAAAAGAAAAGGTTTTGGCTTTGTCATTCCTGTTAATTTTCTGTTTACATTGGCATGCCCTTGACTCATTCTCCTCATGACGCTACACTGACTTAAGTCCTTACAAATGTGTCTTATTACTACAGAAGAGGATTAGGTGTGAACCTTTCTTTTTTGAATTCTGACTTTATTCTTAGAAGTCTAGAATTCCAAAAGACATGTCACACGTGGCTCTACACCTCTTCCCTATATTAACAACGTTTCACATTTGTTTTGGACCCAAAAGCCTTCAAAGGCACATGTGTTGTTCCTTTGCAATGTCCCAAACTAGATCCAGGGTATGAATCCAAAGTCTTTTGTAAGACTTTAAGAGGCACGTTCGATTTTTTTAAATTGTTTTAATGGTGAGGTTGACTCTAAGATACATGATATTGCACTTCTGGTCAGCTGGGAGAATGGCTGTCTTTAGTCTTAACGCTCTCGGCCTCTCGGTTTCTCAAGTGTCTCTCGGTCGTGACTTGTGACCTGGTGGCTTTTTCTTGCCGGGAGAGGATCTTTAAAGGGTTTTTTTAACCCTGTGATCGATCTTCCTTATCCCCCACCCCTTTTAAAGCCACTTCACCGCCGCCCTCCTCTACTGCTCTCTCATCTGTCACTTTCCCTAAAGTCACCCCCTGACCTCGACTGAGTTCTTCTCTAAAACTACAAAAGACCAGGATCCTTGCCTCACCATCCGAAATATCAATGAGACAGAAGGAGCAAGACAGAAAAATGGGGGGGTGGGGGAAAGATTGTGTGTGTGTGTGTGTGGGGGGGTGTTTGAATGATCTTTCTCTGCAGTACAGCTGTGGTGTACATTAGAGTTTTGGATACAATAAAACCCACAGATTGGTTTGCTCACGTTTGTTTTCTCTGTCTCTGGAATTTCTCTCCATGTGTGGGATGCAGAGATCTCAAATAAATGCAACAAAATCAACAAAGCCCTTTTCTTTTCCCCTTTTCAGCAGATACAATTTGGGGATTCATTTGGAGATACATGGAATTTCATATGTACTCATGTGGCCCTAAGATATGTAAACATGATCCTCAAAGGCTGGAAGTCTGTGACGATAGATTTGGGTTTGCTGTCCATCAGTGGTGTTTGGTCACTGGATTCATCGGTGGAAAGTGCCTCTTCACAGGTCAGAACCCCACGAGCCAACCACATTAAGCGCTGACACCTCTGCCATTTGTTTACCATACTGATGCGGCAATGTTCACTGTCAATCAACAGTTTTTGGTCTGGTATTCCTTCTTGTGGTCCCTTCTTTTTTTATTTTGTCCATTTCTTCCGCCAAGAATGAATAATATAATGTCCTGCAGTAGAGAATGTGTCCTGGTAAATGGTCGCAAAAATTTTGGTCCAGATTTGAAAAGATTCCCATCGCTGTACACACAAACTTCCCTCCGTGACGTCCGAAGCTCATGATCAGGTGATTTCAGGCCTCAGATAAGGAAGGGCACCTGCAGAACAAAAAGGGATGAGACAGTTGGTAAATTATCACCAGTGAAAAGGGATTTTTAAGCTGGAAAGATGATAAAAGAGATATATGGCTGCAATAAATTTTGGGCATGTGTTTTAGCGTGCCATTCCACTAACATGTGGCTATTGTTAGCATAGCATGTGCTAACAGGGGTTTGGGGTGTAAGGTCAATGGAGGGAGAACGGAAGTGTAAGGATGCCTGTAATAAATACAGCTACTAGTGAGTCCACACACCAGACACTTTTGACCAGGTACCAAAAGCATCCCTAAAATGTTTGATTTATGTGGATGTGTCATACTTTGTGCTTTGACATGGTCTAAAGGCTGCTTTAAAGTCTCCTCCACACTGCCAGCAATACAATTCTGGTAAAGAAATTCTGAATGATTTGTATATCATATTATATTTATTAGCCTTAAATTAGTATCATTTAAACATGTTTAGGCTAAAACTACTGGAATCAGCATATAAAATACCCATCATGTCATATTTTTTTAATTGTAGAAAGTAACTCTACAAAGGTGCTAAAACCCCACAATTCAAGAAAAATAGAGGACAGACCCTCAGTGACAAAACCTAGGAGCATTTTAAATGCGATTGTCAATGCAATGTTATGTTGACATTGGCTTTACTTTCTCATTGTTAAATGGGTATATGTATATATATATATATATATATATATATATGTATGAACAAAGATATATCCTTTTGTTGTTCACCTGAAAAGAACTGTAAAGTATCCTGTGTGTATCCTACAGAACATAGTGCTGTTACGTGTGTTTAGAGAGGTCAAACCAGACCTGTTAATATGACAACAAACTGTTGATACATGACACATGATAAAACATTTGAATACACTTATAATAATAAAAAAATAATAAACCAGTCCCATATACACTGTAGATGAAAACATATTGTATATAATCATGTTTTACAGCTGAAGTCTGGAGACCCAAAACAGAAGAAATGCACGTTTCAAGTGTTTTATGTCTCTGGTTTCTGGAAGTCTTGAGTAGTTAGTGTGAGCTTTGATTGCCAACTCCATCGACAGAGGATCCAAAGACCAAGACTCTACAGTATTGGGCACACTAATTGACAGGTGACCTCCGCAAAGCGCTGCCCGAAAACACCAGTGTAATGCCGGCTTAGCAACAGAGACATTACCTAAACAACAACAAACAAGTATTGCATGGATAACCTATTTTCCACCAGGCTGTCCAGTGAGAGCTACATGCCGTCAAAATGTGCGGACCGGTCTCATACCCTGGAACCTGGAGCAGCACCATTCAGCGCTGCTTCCCCAGCTGACCTCAGTCCTAGCACCTGTTTCTAATAGCCGCCCTGCCAGAGGCTATTAGGATCCGTCCACCCCCAGAAAGGACCTTTCCTCTGCAGCTCCAAACCCAACCGCACACCGGCTATCCAGTCGCACTGATTAATCACATCAAGATGGACTGCTCAGGCTTGTAACGCTGTGGAGGTGTATGTGAGCGCGTGCGCTGTACTGGTGGCTGCCGTTGAGCTTGTGTGTGTGCACATGCTAGAGGTTTTTCATGTGTGTTGCCCTAATTCTTTATTCTGTTCACTTTGAGACATTTGACCGAGATATTTCATTAGACATTTGCTGCTCTCGGATATTAAGTCAGATATTCATTTGATACCTGCCACCCCACAGAGCTTAGGCCTACATGCAGTCAGACTCGTTGGACCGTTGCCACGCTCTTTGAAGGCCCCCGGTTGTCTCAAGGTTGCCACAAGGTCAGTGGATGAACCTGATTGGTCAACCCCCTGTGGACCAAAATTGGAAATCTGGTAATCACGCTGTGACGGAGAACGCCGTTGCCTTCCAAAGTTCGATGGAGATTTGTTTGAAGTTGATTTTAACCCTTAAATTAACAGTAATGTGAAGTGAAAAGACCCTCTCACTGCTGGACAGGTAGGTATTCTCTGAGGACAAACAGTCTGAGGGGGGCTATCGCATAAAGCTACACTTTACCCTGATGGGAGCTGACTCTACAGTCTGCCTAACCGCAGATTTCAGTATCGGCGCTGGGCGGATCAGTTCAGATCTGCACAATTAACCCCAACACTTGAGACTGCGTGAAAAATGTTTGCTGCCTATAACGAGCGGCACTGCAGCGACTTGTGCTGCTTTTTTTTTTTTTCATCCCCAGAATCAAAGCAAGGAGTTTGCGGTTACAAGTTATGCGTCTTAGACCACTGCTCTACCAGAATGCCAGATGATCATACACTTTTTTGCTGACTTGGTTCAGACGTTGTCATCTTAATTTTTACACTGAAAATTAGTGAAAGGCCACTATAATAAAACCAGCCAGCGGTTTCCACTAGAACATCAGAAAGGCCTTCAAATCACAAAAGGTCATAGATGGAAAACAATCCTGAGCCCCGAGACAAGCTTTTTAAACACTTCAACAGAGAAATTGCTGTTTTGTATATAAATGACATCAAGCATGTCAGCAATTGAGAGAGCCGCGCAGCTACTGTAACGCTTTGAAAACGTATTCACATCATTACAAAATGCGCGCAATAGCCACTGAATCAAGCAACACAGCAACAGCATTGTTGATATAGCTGCGTAATGACCGTCCACTTGATACTGTACACAGTAATATACTAAGTATACAGTTTTTTGCCTCCATTTCCGCTCCCTGCTCTGTTCCCATTAGGTTTCTAACCCAGAAGCAGGGGGAGTTTCTTCAAAATGTTGCATTAAAAGCTATTAAACTGCAGAAAAACCCTGTGAGTCCAAAATGTTCCAAGTGCAAATGTACTCAGACATGATGCTCATCAGTCCTGCCCTAATCAATGTGATTCAGTTTCTCATGTCAGGAACAGTAAGTCACATTCTTTAAAGCATGTCCTAAACAATATAAAGATCATAATAACTGAGTATGGAGTCAGCTGTTAGTGGCAGTGGTGGAATGTAACTAAGTATATTAGGAGTGCAACTAACAATTATTTGCATATAATGTATGCAGTATATAAAATGTTAAAAATGTTTTAGACTAAATAATGAATCGATAAATCATGAAAATAATTGGCTGATTTATCGATAAATCATTTAGTCTATAAAATGTAACACAAATTGTGGAAAATAGTAAATCACAATTACAACTCTGAGGAACTTAAGAATTAATATATCATGCTACTTTATACTTCTGCTCCACTACATTTTGGAGGGAAATATTTGTGTTTTTTTTTGTGTTTAATTGTATGATTGTTCGTATGCTCTTCACTTGTTTTGCTGCTGGTGTTTGCTATTTATCTGCTTTCCTTTTTTGTTCACTGCTCTGTAAAGCTCTTGGTATGTTTTTAACAGTTGAGTAAATGTGTATGATATTTGCTTGAACGTGTCCGTGCTGGTCTGGGTGTGGAAGTGAAAGGTGAGAATAAAAGTCTATTGACCTTACTTTGTCCGTACTGGCCGTACTGGTAGGACGCCACGTGGTCGACGGTGTAGCCCGTTGAGCTGTAGGAGGGGGTGCAGTAGGACTGGGAGCTGGGCAGGGAGGGCAGAGCCGACATGGAGGGAACGCTGGTGAGACCCTCCAGCCCCTTGATGTGATCCATGCGCTGGCTGCAGCTGGCCGCCATGCCAGCAGGGGGCTCGAGGCCGCCCGTCAGAGGGGAGATGGCGTAGTCGCTTTGGGGCTGATGTGGCACACCGCCCGGGTTCAGCAGACCCATCACCTGATTGGAAGGAAAGAAAGAAGGAATGAAGGAGAGATAGAATAGAAAGATAGAATGTGTGTTGTGTGGAACTTGGGTTGAAAATGAGCAGAGGACAATGGATTTGTTCCCGTCCATTTGTTTGCTCATGTTAACATCATCAATGAAATTATGGAAAACACTGCTAAAATGTAGACTCATTTATTGGCCCAAACAATAACCCTAGTCTGCATAAAAGGGGACTTTGTTTTACAAATAAGACAGCATCATGGTGGAGCATCATATGTGTAGGTTTTATGTTTCCTTTTTGGCTTCTTACAAAGCTTTCAATACATGAAATATCTAAAATGTTTAGTGCACAAACACAGGAGTGTGTGTTGCATGTATCAACACAGACACCGAGACAAACACACACACTCAGACACACATAGGAAATCCCCCTGTTGCGGACATCAAAAGGCTCTTTGCAAGCCCGTCCCAGACAGAGATAGCACCAGAGAGGAAGAATTAAGCAATTTGTCTCAGATCCACGGCTCCACTTATTCTAAAATTCCTTTTTGACACTGCTCCAAAAACCCATGGCACAAGATAACTTATCGCCGACAAAGATTTGCCGACAAAGATAACACAAAAGAAAGGTCTGTGTGAGCTCGGCTCTGTTTGGTCCTCAGCAAAGATTTGCAGTTTGAGAAATGCGTTAGCTCTTGACCTGGTCTTTATTAGCGACCAGATAATCAAATTTGGGGGAATATTCCTTGGCCAACAAAGGACGGAAAAGACCCGTGGGGCAATGCGTTTCAACTGGTTTCAAAACAGACTCGATACCAATGACCCCCCCCCACCCCGCGTGCTCGCTGAGATTACCTGTCTGTCATCAAAGTGCTCAGTAAACCGTTAATAAGACATTGAGACTGGCTTTTTATCACTTGTGAAAGTAACTCTAACTGAACCTGCTACCTCTAAATGTATCATATCCCACCTCCTTCTCAACACAGCAAAGGCCTCAAGGCTCCTCCAGTCGTCCTAATAAGAAGCAGGTACGCTGCTCTTTGGGTCCTCTTGGCCCTCTAAGTGACATATTATTCTACATCCACTCACACACATGGTCCTGCTTAAGTCATTTCCCAAGTTTGGGAGGTGAATGGAGGAGTCCATGTTGATTTGGAGAGGGGAGTTGTGTTTCCTCCCATGCCCAGTAACATTTTCCTAAAAAATCTACCTGCGTACGGAGGGGTTGGTTTAAAGAGAGCAAGAGTACGGAGACGCCACAGGCAGCAGGGACACATGCTCTTTAAACTGGTGGATTCTAGATTGAAGAATTTCCTGCTTTTGCTTAATTTGTCTTCTATCTCTTTAACCAAACTTTCTACCCATCATCCCTCTCTCCTGAGCCTCTCCCTGCCTTATGACATGGCTCGTAGCTGGGCCCATCAAGGGTGTTTCATATTTTAACTCTGCTGTTGCCAGCGGCCTAAATCAGAGCATCCAGGAGTTAGCAGGGAAGAATGTCGGGATGGGGGGGAACATCTGAGACAGGACATTCCTTCTCCGCTGTACGAAATATATACAAATAAATTAGAACCTTTGCTTTCACATGGAGGAATGTCGAGGCAAACATTTTAAGAATGCAATCACAAGAGGCTTCCCTGAGGCTATAGTATAGTGTGTAAAGCAGTGTTTGTGCAAATATACATGACTATGAGGATGCTGTGTATAGCTGCTTCTATGCACATTATTATTTAAGTACATGTCGTTTGTTATGCTTTACGCATGCAGCAGTATATGTCATGAGCGTCAGCATGTAAAGTGCTTATTCAGTGTGTAAAAGTTAAAGTAAGGACAGACTCAGAGGAAGGGCTCCCCTCACAGCACACCCAAACACGTACAACATGACAAAAAAAATGAATAAGTACAAAGTTCTGAATAAAATTTGCCTCTTGTCTCCCTGTATCGCTGCTGGATTTGAAATAATAAATAAAAACGCAGTAATCAATCTTCCAATCTAAACAGATGGTTGAAAAGTTGACTTAGCCATGCTGCTCAACCATGTCGTGTAATGTTTGTGTAAAAGATGTTGCAGAATCCTTAACTGATCCTCAAAATGTCATGGAGTTGATCAATTATCTACACTGTGTGTGCGTGTGTGCGTGTCCCAATAATGATAACCTGTGAGCATGCGTGTGCTGGTGCGAATGCGCCTCTATCTTCACACTGCTACGGCCTGTTCTCCGAGGAGTCGGACTGCGCCAGGCTGAAATCTCATTTTCTGCCTGTTAGGGTCTCTAACTCCTCTGTCTCCTCTGTTGTCTCTTCTGTCTAGGTGCGGAGACCTTAGGACTTCATGCCTGGATAATTGGCTGTAATTGTCTTTTCACTTCTCATTTGTCACACACTCAGTTGTCCTCTGTCCTTCTAGAGTCATCTCACTTTTCTGCTCCAACAGCGAGTGACCCATCCTCCAGTACTGCAGTGCGTGGTGTTCACTGTGTATAGTAGACGGGCGGATGAATCGGTGAGCAGTAAGTGTTGAAACATAACTGGAGAAGAGTGTTTGACTTTTTAAAGCTCTTGATGTACTGTGTGAAGCTCTGTGTCTGACAGGGTAAATTATGCGTGCCTCATGCGGCTGTAACTATTTGAAATCATGTTCAAATCTAATTCTGCCCAGCTCTGCTGTGGCATGTTATGGGTATTATCCATGCAAGGAAAACTCTCTTAGTCTCTGGAGGCATGTAGAGTGTCAAACACACAAGTCTTATTCATGTCAAATGAATGCACTGCAAAAAGAAAGTCAAACTTTGGACTAGTGGTTTTCTTAAAACAAATTAATCCAATATCAGTTATCAACTGAAATATATATGTTAAAGAAATAATTTAAAGAATATTAGTATTTTTACAAAATCAAATCACATTGCCTCAACAGATTTCCTTTTAAAAGTTGAAACTGTTATTGATACGTTTGAAGTTACCTCATCTCACTAATACTCACTAAAGGAAAAAGTCTTAATCTTTTAAATTTGAGACTAAATTACATTTCTTTTTGCAACACAGCTGCTTTATTATCTGAGCTATGTTCATCCCAATTTAATGTCTGACTGAAAACAGCTCAAATACACATATGTTAGGCTGTAGTTTTACCTGTGGAGAGAGTCCGTTTCCTATGGAGGGGTTCATGGGATTGCCCGGTCCTCCAGGGCTCACAAAGCTGTCCGAGTAGCCTGAGAAGGAGTGGCGACCGGAGGCGAGGCAGTAGGCCGAGCCTCCTTCTCCCTGCCCTCCACCACCGGAGGCTTGGTGGCCCGAGGAGGGAGGGAGAGGCTGGGGCCGATGCAACGTGCTGGGGGGCTCCGACACTGCCAAAGGCATCACACAGAAAGTTAAAACACAGTTAAAAAGTGCAAAATATAAGTGCTGAGCGGTTGGTACTGGGATCAGTGATCATTAAAACCCAAACAACCCACTAGCAGAGATATTACTGTGTCGAATTTCAAAAGCAAATATTATTTCAAAAAGTTTGTCTCATGCACTTATTTTAATTTAACAAAGAATGATTATTATTATTATTATTTTTTTATTTTTTTAATTATTTATTTCTAAAGGGAATTCAAAAAGCACAAAAATTAAGAACTATTTACTCTTGGGATAGTAACTTCTCTCCATGAATTGTACACATATGTACTGTTTTAACACGGTTAACTGAAAACAGTCTCAAGATAAAAAACTAACAGACACCATCAGAGAGTTGAAAGTTGAAACTTTTTTTCTTCTTTTTTTTGTCTTTTTCTACCACACATCAGTTTTGGCATCAAACCAAGTCAAACATGCAATACATCAATACAGCAACAAAGCTTTATTTCATTTTCTTAAAAAAGTATACACTACCGTTCAAAAGTTTGGGGTCACCCAAACAATTTTGTGTTTTCCATGAAAAGTCACACTTATTCACCACCATACGTTGTGAAATGAATAGAAAATAGAGTCAAGAC
>JAVQJD010091804.1:0-15952 GCA_036023655.1 Nannoperca australis
CGCACCCCCCCCCCCCGCCCCGGGGCCGGGCGGCCGGGCCGCCCCGATGGGGTAACACGGTGTTACAGAACACAATGTGCATGGCTGTCTCTCTCTCCTCTCCCTCAGACAGACACACACACGGCAGGAAGGAGAAGATGGAGGGTTTAAAAGGGTGCTGGTGTTAATGAGGGCGATCTGAAGAGCTGTGTGCCTCGCTGGAAAGTCATACCTCATTAGGACACCGTTTCTAATAACGCAGGTGATGAGGATAAGTTGTTTGGGAGGCGAGGGGACGCAGAGAACAGACCCCCGGCTTGTCTTAGATTAAAACTCAACCATCAAGTGGCATTCAAGTGGGTTTGCTGGGTAATTAAAGTCGATAAAATGTTATTGCTTTCAGCCTTGGCCCACCTCCGGATGGTTGTCAGACGTTTGCCGGACGTTTCAGAAGAGGACAGATCACCGTTGGGATTCAGCCTCGACACCGATGTCGCTGCTGTTGTGCTGCTTTGCCGATTACAGAACAAAACAAATGATGCATTTCTTCAGTTGCCTTTGCAGATTTGTTTCTTTTTGTCAGTTCCTTGCACCCCTAAGTTTAGTTTCTACTTTGCTTTGGTGCACAGTTTGGTAAGCTAAGTGATGTGTGTCGCTTTTCCTTGTTTTCATTCCATGTTTGATTCTTTCAGTGAAGCTCATCAAGCCCGCACAGAAACCTGAACTCGTTCATACACAGCAGAATATTCCACCTTGTGCAAAAGACTGAAAAACTATGCAACAATACTGCAAACCAATATACGTGATTTTTATTTATTTTATTTAATCGCATCTAATACAAAATTACAAACTCTTTAGTAGAAAACAGCTCATTTGAGTTAATTTCACACTCTGAAAATATATAAAAAAGATATTTAAGAGCCCTCAACATTTCTGGGAAGCAGTTTGTCTGTTCACGAGTAGTCGACTTTCACACAGAAAGTCTCCTCCGTCTTCTCCTCCAGGTTGTTCACGTAGACCAGTATCTCCACTGAGCCGGGACTCTGGCTCGGGGCGAATCGTAGTCCGATGGTGTAACTCTCCCCCCCGCTGATCTGAACACAGCCAACACAACAAACACACTTCACGTTCACCTCAAAGCTTTGTGAGGGCGAGCTGATGATTCTTTCTCTTCAGCTACGATCACTAAACCACGTTCACACGCACAAACTCCCCTTTGAGCCCGAATGATGACAAATTCATCTCTCATTAGGATTTGTAGTTGGGCGTGTATGAGACTTTTATGACTTGATTTGATTTACATTTTTGGGGTCTCTGTTCAGTTTAAAATCGCAGTGCAGCCCGACGTTGAGTCAGCAGCTGAAAATCAGCCCGATCGCATCAGTTTCACCAGAGTTACAGTAGAAAAACGGATTTCTCACATGGTAAGTAAAAAAATGCAAAACAGTTTTCAGTTCATCAGCTAATGTTTATTTATTTGTTGAAGACTGTACGGGAAGATCATCTGTCGTAGGCTGCGTATCAGTGAAGGTATCATGCTAGCCTGTCTTTGGTGCTAGCCAGGGTAACGCTGACAGAGACGATGTTACGGTGTTGAAAGAAGTCTTCTTGCTGGTTGTTCCGACTCTTTAGCCGTTATCATTGTTCACAGGCGGCTCACTTCCTATGAGTGCTTGTAATATAGATTTCAATTATTCAAATTCATTTCATAAACATGCGTGGAAAATCTTTGGTCGGGGGCAGCCCTAATATTAATGTACAGCAAAATACCATTATTTGTTCAGGGATGTCACAAACATATATAATAATATTATAATATATATAATCTACCTTTGTACAGCTACAAGACAGACAGTAGCTGTGCAGAGCAACATGGAAACTCCATGGAGACCAGGCCAAGCTGACCTTTGACAGCAAAGAGTTCAGACACCAGGTCAGAGGTAAATGTTTGTCCTTTAGCTGAAGCGAATGCCTCGTATGGAACAATACTTGCGAGGAGAACTCTTCAAAGTTAAAGGTCCCCAAATACACATCTAACTAAGAATTACAAGCTGTTCCTCTGGGGTCAATTGTCATGTCATGTCCTCTTTACACTCATACACCACTTCTTGGACAGTATTTGCTTCAGTGACTTGTTCTCAGTCTCTAACGCAACATTGAAATCATTACTTTTATTTGTCCTTAGAAAAAAGACATTTTAAGCATATTAATATTAAAATACTGAAGTGCTAAAGTGGTTGCGTGTTGCTGTTTCACTGCAATGTAATAAATATTGTGTAATAGTATATGGAGCCACACAGTGTTACAGTGTCTGCTCACTGTGGAGCGAATATTAGGAGGCTTCTCTCAAACCAGAACATTATTTCATGAGGAAACCGCACACGCTTTGTATTCTTCACTGTCCTCACCTCCTGACATCCCACTCTTTGTTTGTTGTCCCAATTACCGCCTCTCCATCCAGAGCGCAATGCTGATTATTATTTCATGTTAAAAGGCGCACAATGCTTAATGTTTTCATGCTGCACTCGTCAGGACTCGCAGTGAGCAAAAGGTCTTCATTTGGTCATGTTTTCGTTTTTTGGGGGGGTTTTCTCTGTATTTCAATCAGACTAGAATTGTCTTCTAGTATTTCCTGTAATAGCCAGCAATGGATATATAGGTCAATTTGTTGGATTTATGATGTAATCTTTCCCAAAGGCACAGCAGTATTGATCCCAGCTTTGCTTCCCCGCCTGACAGCTGGTTTTATCACGGCGAGGTAGTCGTGTCAGAAAAGAGAGAAGTGCCTCCACATTTGCTTAATGCTACAGGCGCTGTAAATTCTTTATAAGACACCCAGAGCCTCGCTGACAGGATGGTAAAAACAATGGATCCCCCCCCCCCCCGGTCTAATTGATGCAATGTCTTCCGGACAGCAGCCGCGAGACTCTTAAATACTTTATGTGGAAACAGACTCCTATTGCGTCTCGTTCATTTATTTGATCATTCAAAATGCTGGTTTTCCATTTGCTTTGCCATTATATCACACCTCGGCAAATGAAAGGCAATGACGGCAGTGACTCCGTGCGTGTGAGTAATCAGCTATTAGAGACAATGAGGCCGGCAACATAACAATAAGACACCAGCAGGAACGACCCGATTCGTTCCGTAGACAAACAAGGAAATCATTCACTCGTCTAACAAATCACCGACGCCATTAACTCACCTGTCGAGGTGACGGAGAAGTCAAAAACAGCCCGTCATATCTGTTTACAGTTAACCCTAAAGGTTTGTGATGTTGCAGCACACGATTTTGGCTGCGAGTCAGTGTGTTATTGTCATTACTGAAACAATCCAGAACCAACATGTCTGACTCCTCATATACAGAGGAAGTGGCGGCTGCATTGTGTTCTGGCTGCAAGACGTCACGTGCACCACAACTCTGTCGAGGTTGAAATGTTCAGCAGAACCAAGACCTGCAGTGGAGGAATGTCCTCACGAGCGCCTCACACACGCTTCTAGTTTAATCCAGATGTCTGCACGGGGCGCATGAAGACACTTGTTTCACTAATGCTTTACTAGGGCCGGGCGATAGAGCTGGAAAATGTATCATGATAATGTTTCATTTTAGACAACATCGATAATTATTGATCATTTGTAATGAGCTCTTTTTAATAAAGATCAGGAGTTTGATTGAGCCAGTTTATTTATCAAGGCACACAGGTAATAACTGAGTAAAAGTAAATAAGGATGAAGGAATCATCTCACCTTAATACACACTACGCACTTACAAGTTAATGTCGGGACTCCTCCTCCTCCTCCTCCTCCTCCTCCTCCTCCTCCTCCTCCTCACTATGTGAGCTCATTTTGTCATGCTGTTTCTGTGGTTACGTCACATGGCGACGGTGCAAGCGAACAACACACCTGTTAAATGTCTCTGACTCGTAGCGCGCTCCGTCATCAAGCGATGTGATGGACTGTTAATGAGCCGGGGCGTCTTTGTTACGTGCTTTTATGGCGAATTTAAGACAATTGGACAATAACAATTTCCTTATTGTGGATGAAGTGTCTATCGCTGGTACATATTTCCTGTTGATTTATTCCCCAGGCCTGTACTACGTGCACGTAACAACGCCCCGATGAGTGCTTTTAAGCTTCAAGTCCATTGTCATCGGTTTTCTTGTGTAACTGCTGCGATGGCGTGTTGGACTCTGAGCGCTGCCAAACGCAGGTGACCTACACTCAACACTTTCTCTTTTCTAACAAATGAAACGCGTCATTAACGATTAAACAAAATACAGTTTGCTCTGCTGCATGATTGGATTATATTATGTCAAATAAATATTGGCCAAGTACTCCAAAAAGATTCCAACTTATTATCAAAAACTTCCGGTTTGAGCTTCAGTGATTAGTGGTAGATGACTGGAAAATGACAGAAGATGCCCTCAATTTCCAAATGAATCAGAATGGATTGGTGAGTTTAAGCTGAACAGAAGAGGAGCGAGGTTCCCTTTGATCGAGGTGTTAATCAAAGTATTGATTTTATGAGCGTGAGAGAACCGCATTACTTCTCGTCTAATCTCACCTGAAATTTATCCTCTTTGAACTGGAGCAGGTCTGGATGGTCAGAGCGGAGCAGCAATGTGCGGCTGCTGGTGTAGGGGTTGGTGTAGGTGATTTTCCTGGAGCTGCCGCGCCCCCCAACACCAACTGGGACACACACTTCAAATGCCTGAAGACAAAAAAAAAAGGGATTAGACTGACAGCAACACCCCCAGTATGCTTCATATATTACAGTTTGAGACTCATCTGTAATGTGAACATAACCTTCGACAGTTGGTCATGTGGTTTAGAAAGGCAATTCATTTGTGTTTGATTTATATAGCACCATATCATAACAAGAGTATCTCAGCTCTTTATATTTACAGAGACCCAACAGTTCCCACCATGAGCAAGCACCGGGCGTCAGCGGCAAGGAAGAACTCCCTTAAACCTCGAGCAGAACCAGGCTCGACCGGTTGGGTTGAGAGAGAGAGAGAGAGAGAGAGAGAGAGAGAGAGGGGGGATCAGCTGTCCTTAACACGAGCCATAAAAAGGTTTGGGAATGTCCAGCTGACCCAGGAAACCACCAGGATGGATCAATAAGCACTGAATGTGACTGTTGTTCATGTCACTTCTTGACAAATGCAAAAAAAAAGAGCGGCAAAAATGATTTGGAATTAGCCCATCCGATACTCCACCGATGTGGCTTTGCACTACTGTTAAAAAAAACAGAATCAAACTAGAACCAGTCTTTTTTACTCAATGCATTCCTCTTCCTTTCCAAAAACCTGGTGCCTACATTACCCACAATGCAACACGGCCGCATGTCATGCTAGTAGTGGCTAAGGTAGCTCCGAGCCGCTACCAGCGGGCTACAGAGGTCTGGTGAGCCCCAGATCTTTATTCATTTTCACACTTGTCTTCAGCCACCGTCGTCTCAGCTGACATCTCATGAGGTTGTATATCAGACTTCACGCAGCTCCCTCTGGAGCCATAAAAGGCTTTATACAACTCTTTTCACTTATGCAGTAGCACTCTCAAAGACCTGTAAACAGGCCTTGATATGTGAAATTGGAGAGAGTTGGCCTTTAAGTCCACCCAGGGTACCAAACTGCTCAAGTGAGATAAAATTAACACTATATAAGCAAAACCCTGTTGCATGAGGAAATTTGATGTGCAAATTCTTGCCGTTGACCAAACTGTGTGGCCGGTGCTAACCTTCGGGAACAGAGAGCCACAGAGTCCAAAATGGGGGAAATACAGTCATCATGGAACAGTACAGAAATGAGTTCCACCTACAGTTACCAAAGCCTCACTGATTGGAGAATCATGGCCACACGGTTCTGGTTTGTGCACCTAATTTTGAATGGCAAATTCATTTGGAACCTGAAAAATTTCTTCCCAGCTGGAACCAAAAAACAGCAGGTGAGGACGTCAGTGGGCGTGTCATATTCTACAGGTTGGAAAGAGAGGATGGAGAAAACAACAGTGACCTATGGTCTACTATAGTAATATTCTATACAATAATATAACTACTTCTTATCATTAATAGCTGGTCCAAAAACAAATATCTGTAATAACAGAACAAAAGCTTGCAGGTAATCAATGTGATCCACCATCTTGCTACTACTGTTGACTTCCGTTTAGCTTTGTGCAACGCCCTCCGTTGATGATGTGTCCGTGATCACAATGGTTCTGCTCAAAACTGGTGGAAACACGTGCTGGTTCGCTAGATAACACAAAGATTCCCAGAACCCTGAACGGAACCGGTTCAAGAACCGGAGCTCATTTGGTGGAAAGAGGGCATGTTTGAGCTCTGAGAAGGGACACATATTACCATTTTAAGTAGTGAAGCCAAAGAAACTAGTCGTACCTTGGACAGTACCGGCCGGTGGACGTTGAGACAGAGCAGCCAGGCGGTGACTAGCCACCGGTGCTCCACATCCACCGCGTTCACATACAAGAAGCGGCTGCCTGCTCGCCACGGCTGCACCTTCAGCTGGAGCTCCTGCACCGCTGCGGGGGGCAGAACAAACACGCCCTCTGGGTCCACCTACAGAGAAGGTAAGGGAGGGGGCAGTCAGGGGGGATCGGGTTTGGCAGCAGGGTGTGGAGATGTTGTTGATTGGGTGGGTTGTGAGAATGAGAAGGAGCCAATTAATGAACGGAAATGGATGCATTGACCAAGAGTGTAGAAAGAGAGACATTTTATTAGAAGAGGAATAACAGAGGTATAGAAAAAGGCAGAATTAATAAGAAAGGTGGTTAGCAGAGTCATGGGCAAATAAAGGAGGTGTGCAGATTACAGGAGCGAGTGGGTGAGGGAAAGGGTGAATGAGGTTCAGTGGAAAAGGTAATGGGGGGGGGGGGGCAGACAATGAAAGTAGAGGCAGAAAAGTGACAGAGAGACCGAAGGATGTGAGAATGAGATTTACTGTGCAGCTCCTTTTCCATCTGTTGAGAAAAGCAAAGCTATTCTCAGGCGGTGAGCTTTATCCTGTTTTATAAGAGTCCTCCGATGCATTCCACAGCGAGCTAACCTGCCGAGAGTCAGATCAAAGCGGCCGCTGATGCATACGGGAAAATCTTTTAAAAATACATTTGTCGCTTCTTCAGCCCGTACCCTGTTTCTTCAGGGAGAACACGTTTGGGTCGTACTGTATGCATCCATGGTGGCTGTGACTTCTTTTGAAGTAATATGCAGTGGCCTTTCACTGCAGCTCTGAGTGAGAAGCATTGTCAAACTCTATTACTCACTCTACTCAAAAATATTTTTACATGCACAGGAACCATACAGGCATGGCAAAGTTTCCGGATCGTGTCGAATTGTGTCCCGACGTGATCCGACGTGATTGCAGGAAGTAATGGGGGGGGGCTAATAAAATGCAATGAAATGACTTGCATCTTAAACTGAGGTTATGACCAAAGAGACTGTTGCTGTTCCATCGGTTCCTGCTGCTAACAGAACTATTTGAATGCAGTCATTTTTGGATATGCGGTTTGAAAATTGCTAATATAGAAAAGAAAACATGTCAAGAACAAAGCTCTCAATGTCTCGCTCGGAGGATTCTCTGTATGTTGCTTCGGCCTTGTTTTGTCCCAATAAAAAAAAAAACGAATCAATAATAACAAAGAGAAGACAACAGCGAAGACGCAAATCGCATCACCACCTCATTTTACATTAGACTCCAAACAAGACTTACGTATGTAACTACAGTGCTATGAATGTTCTGAATATTTAAGTACATTTAAAGTACAATACTTAATCAAAATTAAATACAAAATCTTTTGTTTTGAAAAAAAAACAATCCACCTAAAACATATTATATTATCGGTAGTATAATAAACGAGCAGCTGGCGTCCAGTGGAGCAGCAACGCATGTCATCTTTCTTGCACTTCACACTTTCCACTCTCTGTCTGCCTCAAAAAAACCAACAACTTTCCACTGCAATGATTATGACGCACACAAGATTAAAGCTATTGGAGAGTCGACTTGGATCCACTCGGGTATTAAACATATTGATACACAGACTTAAGACTCAAGACCCACAGCAGTAGAACCTCCCTCATTAAGTATAACAGGATGGGTCTCAGTTACTAGAAACGGTGGAACCGTGAAGACCGCTGCCCTCCACACTGCTGAGAGTTGATTTCTGTTTTGATATATGTCTCAATAAGGGGGCGTTGCCAAGGTTGGAGTGAACGCTAGCTGCTACTCTGCTTAGTACTTTGAGTAAAAGGCATCACAGATTAGATTTTTCAGTTAAGGGTGCAGCATTAATCAATTTTCTTCAGAAAAAGACAAAAAGTAGTTCCACACTACAGAAAATCACTGTATAAATCACTGACTCAAAAACAAAGTGTACCTCGATCTCCTCGGGGTGCGATGAGAAACATTTGACCTTGCGAACAGTCTGCTTCCCCCTCAGCACCAGTGATTGACAGCTGCGTTGGCCAGTCACACAACTGACATCCACCCGCTCCAGGAAATGCACGTAAATCTGCCAGATCTGTGAGGGCGCCGCCATCCACTTATCACTACAGAGAAAAACATCATCAGGGACAATTAAGCTGAGGCCCACCCTGGAGACGCAGCGGGAGCAGCACGAGGTCGGAGATGAGGAGGGCTGATCTACGGCTGTGCTGGCATTTTAATAAGCAGCAACATCATCATCCTCCTCCTCTCACTGATGAGACGAAGGGTATTCAGTCTCAGTGGCCCAAGCTGACTCAGAGCTGTGAGTGGGAGGCGATGCAGTCACCTACTCAGCCCCGCTCTGTGACAACAGCACTTAAGGGGCATTTGGGGATATTTGGAATAGAATTCAAGTGGTACGGCTTTTTGAAGGCAGACACAATGTCAGGAGTGTTGAACTGACGCTTGGATTTCCAAAAACATTTCCTTGAAACAAGTCTGGATGATCAGCTAGGGAATAAACACACAACTGCCCTGGCCCCTAAACCCCCAGGGACCTCAAAACCTCCAGGGTCAATGTGTGTCAGTTGGTTTGAGTAATTTGAGTACTTAGTTAATTTATACCACTACAGTAAAATATTAACAACAAAGCGTCCTCCATTATAAGTTAATCTTGTGGCCATTAAACTCCTCCTGTTACTTTCATTTATATTGTGCTCACATAGAACATGTTCCTGAATAACGTTGTGTGTAATCTACTTACCACTTGACACACAGATTTGTTCAGTATAATTCCAGCATGGGAGGACTGGATGAGCTCAGTGTCTGGGCATGCAGCTATTTAAGGGTAACATTCAAGCACTTTTCTTCTGCACTTCCAAGGTACCTAAACCAGAAATGTCCAGACTCTCTGCACTTTTAATTGTTTCTATAAATGCCGGGACGGGATTGTTTCATTTCAAAAATGAAAAGGTTTACATGAGTAATGTGTAGACGATGAAACACCAGATTAAGTTAAAAATCAAGCATTTTTCTGGGAGTATATTGGAATTCAAGCATATTGCAAACCTTGAAAACCCAACTGTTAAAATAAAGAGTCCTGTGTTCTTGTAATTGTGCAGAATGGTCTTTGTAAATGTTTTTTAAAAACACGTGTGCGTGGCCGAGAGACACTGAATGCTAAGATAAATGCCAGAAAGCTCCTTTAAATAAAGGGCTTTTAATAGACAATCAATCTGCTGATCAGATCTAATCCTGATGGAGATTTGGAAGACTAGAGGTTGTGTTACTTCAGGCAGTCAGACCACCAGACCTCCATCTGATTAGGTAATTAATTCAAGCCTGCGTGAACAATTTAATTAGCCCAAAATAGAATGCTTCTTCAGGCTACGATGTGTGTGTGTGTGTGTTCACTGTGTACAGTTTTGCCTGTTCAGTAAATAATACATACGTGAAAACCATCACAAAGAACATTTTTATGTGTGGACTGGGACTCCCTGGCACTTTCAAGTACACATCCTGAGGCTCCCCCGGCACCTACACAGAAACAACGAAGTTAAAATGGAGGGGGAAACGGAAATAAAGAGGCAGACATTAAAGAAACCCCACTTTAGCATTTTCAATGTGTACGGCATAGTGTAAGGACACGCCTTTTATGTATCAACAGCTTGCAATTCAGAGTTAGGGTCAGGAAAGCTTCAGGTGCTTCAACCTCAGAAAGGATGGTGTAATTAATCCCCTGATAATAATAACGTGGGTTATTGTGGTAGCAAAATAACGCCATTCTCTCACCAGCAGCCTCGTCTGGCAGATGATGTTCGGGTCACTGCAGCGTACAGAAATGTGAGTCCTTGAATCTCGGCCTCCAACAGGAAACAATAACAACAAAGAGAATAAGAAACACCGACTGTGAAGATCTGCGGTGCATTAAAGAAGGTTTTATGAATGGAATCAGTTTTCAACACCAATCAGATCTTAAGGTCAAGTCTAATGTGAAATATCTTATACATTACACGCATACATACCCAACATGCATATGTGCTGTACGTCGTATTTACCAGATTTTATTCATTTCACTTTTTCTTGCTTTTCATTTCCTGCTCTATTATCTCTGTTGTTATTGCCCTTTTTTTTGGTGGTAGAAGTTGTATTTTACTGTAAGATTGTTCTTCATGTTTTATTAAAACAATAAAATTAAGGTGGAATACATTATTCTTTCCCAGTCACCTTGTATACTGCAAATATATTAGTTTTTGTGCAAGCATATGTGTACATTTGTTAGTATACCTGAAGATGTAATCACTAAGCACAAAACCAATAATAAAAAATTATAATATCGAAATAAATCTTAATAAAAATAAAAACTATCCAACAGGGGGGTAACTGGGGGAATCTGCCCTACCTGCGGGGTCATGCCAGGGTGGCAGGCGGATGGCTTTCTTCAGGAAGCAGAGCTGGGGGTGGTACAGCCGGAAAGTCTGGTCCACAACGTGAGGCGTCGGCTCCACGTTCACCTGGCAGATGGCCATCGGCTTGCCGTCTTCTGCTTTGAATGTAACCTGTGGAGGGAAGGCGACAGGACAGAGGCATGACTCCCCTGCATGATGTCACATATCCACTGCAATGAAACAGCATTTACATCATCACGCAGACAACTATAACAACACAGTTGTCTGCACGTATCTGTTCTTTGTCGCTTAGCATAGTTTTCAGGTCACACATGCTATTTCTGGTCTGAAAGCATGAGTGCGACCAGCGGTTCATTTGTATCCCATGTTAGCTGCTTAGACATGCAAGCACAGCTTCATTCCTTTTCCCCTTTGCCTTCCCAGAATGCCATCAAACAGAGGGAGAGACGGTTAAAATTATATTCTAAATCAGATTAATCTTAAATAATATTTGAACTTACTACAAAGGTGTAATCAGTGAACTTGCCAAAAAGGACAGACATGAATACAATAAGTTTTAATAATATTATGTTTCACATTATCTGACTCCATCCATGTTGGGAAAAAACGTGCTTGAATGAAATACTGTTGACACATGTAGGACGTCTACATGTCTAAGAAAAAAAGAGTGAAAAGTGAAAAACGTTACAGTTATGGTGCCTCTCCTCTACTTCCCTTCCTGTTGTGTGTGTGTGTGTGTGTGTGTGTGTGAGTGTGAGAGAGGGAGAGTGCCCCTCAAACAATACTGGTCCTGTGTCATTAGACATGTAGAGAACATCTACTTTCTAAGTCCTTATCTCCTTTCAGTGAAATACAGAAGTGTTTTCTTCCTGAGGCTCTAAACAACATCATACATGCATCTTTTTGAAAAGCAGCCCTTGAATAGTTTTATTTAAAAATTCACCAGAGAGCATGATGATGATGGAACACACTGTACACCAGAATATAAAAGTTGGCTTCAATCCGACTACTGAAACCCCCACAGACCTGTGAATGCGCTTTGAAGCTGGATTAAAATAGCCCTCAGGATCTGTACATAAGCACTAATTACATATGGTTAAATATAGCTGATATACACACGTTCACCAAGATATTATGGGATTACTAACCTTGTGTACCATCATACTCTACTTTCTGGATTTATATGATACAATGGTATACACACGAGTTGAGTTTAGGGATTATTGCATAGGAATAGATTACATGGTTTTTGATTGCAGAATGTGAATTATAAAGAATGTTACTTCTGAGCTGCCAAAAAGAAGTGGAGCACCGACTGTGAACCCTGCCCCGATGCCCAATATCAGCAGAGGACCTCACTGATTCAAATCCCTGCAGTCAGGTTCCAAAATGTGATGGAAAGCCTTCCTGGATGAGTGGAGGCTGTTACAGCAGCAGGTTATTGTGTCTCATCTCAATCGCATTCCACAAATGGGTGCAATGCTTGGATGTCCACATAATACAGACGTGTATCATTATAAGTACAAATGGAAAATCTCAATAAAACAGATTCTACCCCAGCGGTTGGTGCGATAAGTTCTTACATTCTTGTATAGAAATAGGCATTGTGTAAGTAAATCTATGCAGTGCTACAATACCAAAAGAGTTGCTGAGAGGGCCTTCATTATAACATATTCATAGTCATGAGTAATGGATTATACTCTGAAGTTAACTTTCCACATTTTGGTCATTGATTCACAAACCCAGAAGCTGATTCCTGCCAAACAGCAGCTGTCCAAATGGTTGATGGGTCAGATTTGCGGGCCCATGCTGACCTGCAGGAGTGGCCCATATCTGGCTCTGCTGATGTGCGCTGACTGACAGCGCTGCCAAAGCTGGCATCCTGACAGCTCTGCTGTTGGGGCTTGTCAGTTGTAGCGGGACACAGATTTGATCCAAACCCGACCTCTGTGACCTCTTGACAGGATTTTTGCTCAGAGCAGCAGTGCTGACACTGACACACATACTGTAGGCAGGCGCACACACACACACACACACACACACACACACACGCTTGGCAGACTGGCAAATATTTCATCACCCCGTGCAACGGGAGAGCTCCAGGGTACTGTACTCTACACGAACAACAGGATTATCGCGAGGTACTGCAGGTTAGCAAACAGTGATGGTTATCTTTATTTAGCAGCATAAATGTGCCAACAATGCAAGCCTAGATCTAAGCTCACGTCTGCAGAGAGAGAGCCGAAATTTCTGTTTAAATGGATTTATGAGGAACAGAAGTTAATTTTGGTGACAGCTGTAGCGTACAGGGGCTGTAATGCATCACATGGAAATATAGAGCACATTGTCTTATACGAAGAACATCCAAACATGCATATTCAAATTGTTTCTCCCTCCTCTGAACTTCTTACTTATTATAAATGGTTGAATAAGTACATGAAATGGGAAAATAACTTCAGAGTAATACTATAATACTATATATGCATGGTTCATTTAAAGCAGATTAGCCAGACGTGTCAAGCTGTCCTCCAACAGGAGATAGTTTTATTCTCCGGCCTGACATTAGCTAGTTTGAGAAGATAAACAATGCTCAGTAAGATAAAAGTGATTTCCAGCATATAATTGTGCTTGACAATCTTGTCTTGCTAGTGTAACTTCTTAAATAGTTGACACTTCAAAGTGTTCTTTGTGTCTGAGCTGTGATTGTGTGGGAGAGGAGAGGAGGGAGGAGGCGGTGCACTGCCACTCCACAGAGAGTTATCAGGGAGTGTGTGCGTACACTAGATGTTGTCAGACTTAGGGATGTAACATAAGGTTAACCCGACTAAACTCAAAATCAAACGCTACTACTACACGCTGAATTTGGGTGGCTTTATCTTCCTCTGCTCTTCTGAATCTAACAATCAATGTATATACCCTAAGATGCTAAAATGTTTGAAATTGACTATAAAATTCTTATCATAGGAGAAAAACATACTGAACATCCACATCCCATCCCAGATCCATAGCTTACTATAATTCCAGCCTGGAGACGAACAACCGAGGATATTGAGAAGCAGAAGACTACAGAGGCGATAAAGATTAAAGTCCCATACACAATGAATATTGCATGAAGCATGCGTAGCACAATCCAGGTACGGACCTTGATCGTCTTGGCAGCAACAATGTTGGACAGATTCTTCTTGGCCACCTGAGAAGCTTTGCCTGCAGGTAGGAAGCTTGGTCCCTGTGAGGATTAAAGAAGAAACAGAAGAGTTATCAAAACTGGTCATCATCAAAAAAACTGCCAGGACATCATGCACATCATGCAACAACACTGTAAATGACCACAAGATTTATTTCCAACTCTCCTTCTGGCATCAAATTAACTGTTAGTTGCCATAACTTGTATAACTTTCCAGAGGAATTGATCAGTTACGGTTAATAATCCTTGAGGTGCAGTGACACTTTGCCTCTTATTGCCATGGTGTCCCATATCCTTGGACCACTCACGGCCAATCAATTTAAAAAGACGTTCTTAGTTGAACTGGAATCACTAAGTAGACTTGTGTGAAATATTGAGATATCAGAAGTTAGAAGGAGAGTGTAGCTTTGATCTTTCATCTGTGGTGATGGTAATATGTGTGGACTGGACCTAATCCAACCTTCTCAAGGGTTACAGAAAAACATCCGACTGCTGAAGTACAATCCTGTTTGTCAAAAATACAGCATCCTGCAATAATCCCTAAAACCACTGCATCAACATCACTGTACCTGAAGGGCCATGGTGTGGTCGCAGAGGAAGCTCTGATATTTCAGGGGAATATGGATGCTCTCTTTGGGCCGGAGGTAAACCCTGGGACCTGGGGCTCCTTCCTCCAAGTGGAACATGTTCTCCTCCAGCGGGGTGGAAGTTTTGGTTAGCGCTTTGAAGTAACGCCACTCCTCTGTGCTAGTGATGACACTGGGTGGAAATATTGAAGGACATGAGTGAGATGATTTCATCCAGGATCAGAGTTAAACCATCAGAAATAGTCTAACCCTCACTGCTGAACACTGACCAGCTCATTACATCCTAGAAAGATAAGACGGCACTGAACGGGACAAACACTATACTGATGTTTTTGGTATTCTTCGACAGTAGTTTAGTTAATAATACTGACTGGTAGTACAGAAAATGCCATGGGATTATTACCAAATATATAATATATAACCAATTGGTATCACAAAATAAATTATAAAATCAACTGGTATCATCTCAGAAACATGGATCTTCATCTAATTTCATGGCATTCTAAATATTCAATTTAAGGGGGACAATTTCAGCCTGATGGTGTCAAAGGGTCATGAAAATCATTCAGATTCACCCTCTGGGCTCTAAGCATAAATGTGCACAGAATACACATACAAGACTTGCCTTTTAATAACCAATGGCAGCTTTCAAATAAAGGTCGATGAAATCCCCAACAAATGGATTTCCAGTGAGAAAGCAACAGGAACAGAGAGCACATTCCAGCGAGGGGAGGTCTCGTCTCCACTCGTTCCTCTTCCTTTGAATGCAAAGATTTCATGCACAAATGCATAAAGGGAAGTGCTGCTTTAAACATCAAAGGTTCCAACACATGGCCATGGAGAGGGGAATTTCTCTCAACAGGAGAGCGAGAGTTTATGAATTTTTTAGGGCCCCACCTCGCTAACATTAGGGCAAGATGCAACAGTCAACCAGTGCACGGTGAATGAGACATTTTGCCCGTGGCTTATCATGGCAACAGAGAGTCTGCGGCCCTGTACACCGTCCCTTTGATAGGTGTGAACGCATTGAGATCCGATCGCTCAGACCACACTTGGAGGTGGCCTGGGCTGCATATGGCCACATTCGTTTAGCCGCGTGTGTGCGAATGTGTTCTGGGACACACTGAAGGACCCCTTACTCAACTGACGTCCTCTGCATAAGCAGAAGTACGTACTCACTGCGCGCCAGTGGCGTTATATTAAAGTGTGAAACAAGAAGCCACAGCTAAATAATTGTACTTACATACACTACCGTTCAAAAGTTTGGGGTCACATTGAAATGTCCTTATTTTTGAAGGAAAAGCACTGTACTTTTCAATGAAGATGACTTTAAACTAGTCTTAACTTTAAAGAAAT
>JAVQJD010091805.1:0-40756 GCA_036023655.1 Nannoperca australis
CATGATCTGGGTTGGGTTTTCTGTGTTTCCTGTTTTATTTTGTAGTTTTAAGTCCATGTTCCTGTCTTTGTCTGGTTTCCCTCCTTTTTTGATTACACTCACCTGTGTCTCGTCACTCAACTGTGTCTGACCCCTTCGTTTTCCCTGGCTTATATATAGCAGTCCCTTCCCTCTGTGTCTTGTCGGATCATTGTCGTTGTGTGCTATGTCTTTGTTAGTGTTGTCGTGTTTGTTGGCCCCTTGCACCTTGCTCGTTTGTGCCTAGCTTGTTTGCTCCCTGCTCCTTGCTGCTTGCCACCAGACACCTCCTTTTTTTGGTTTGTACCGTTTCCCTGTTTTTTGGTCTTATTTTGTAATTTTGTCAATAAATCCTCTGTTGCTGAAACTGCCGGTCTGCGATTGGGTCCTTATCCTGCTACCTCATGGCTAACCCTGACACTGTGTCTAGAGGCATTTTTATCCAGTTCTGCAATTCAACTATATTCAAACTGATAGACAGTATCTACATAAATATCGAGAGTTTCCATATTGATAGTTAGTGAAATGTGGTTAATCTCTGAAATTTCATCTCTGATGTGTCAACACCACCTGTTGTGTCACAGTCTCCAATGAGTCAGATGAACAGCCGGTCGCATAAGCCGCTGTAGTGTGTGAACATGTGAAGATGTTCCAATTTTTCACCTTTGAATAGGTGACTGGCTTGTGTTTTGTTTTCTGACATCTGCTAGATTCCTTGAGGGGAGGATGAGCTGTGTAATTATAGGAAGTTAGAAATGGTGAGAGACATCATACACATAAACAAGCACCAACACACACATGCATGTGTACACACACACACACACACACACACACACACACACACACTGGGATGATGTCATACATGTTTCTTAGGAACTTCTGTCAACATCTATTTAATGGTCTTCAAAGCTGCAGGATGAGACAGATTACCCTGAGTTGACTGTTTTTTTCTGACAAAGAATTAGAAAGTCAGCCAAGGTGGATGTGAGGCAGGGGAAATGTTTTAAGAAGGTCTGATTGTGTTTTGGGCCTCTGGTCTTGTGAGATGTTTGCATCTTCAATTTCCTCTTGTTTGTTGCTTTTTCTCGTGAGTGCAGCACAGATCTGTGCCAGATGACAGTTACTGGCACACCTGAGTAATGAAGAAGTAAGTCATGTACCAAACTATTCTGGCTTTATTACAAGATCATTTTCCATGGGTGTGAGGGTGTTTTTAATAGACTTGTAACTCTACTGTTTAACTATTTATTGGTCTGCCCACTTTGCTTTAAACAGGGAATGCTTTGGGAAATTCCTTTCAGTTCATTCTTAATATTTTCTCCATGCAGAATAGTATTCTGCTGGGAAATAATGTACTACGGTCTGTCAGTGTGCCCTTCCACAGACTGTGAGTCATTCTCTCACAGCTTGGTTATTAAATTTTTTTGGGGCTGCATTGCCATACATGTTACTCACTGCTAACTGGAGAATTGTTAGAGCCAAATGAACCCTGGAGTTTATTGTTACAATAAGTTTGCTATATTCAGTCTGAGAGGTCAACGATGCACTTCAGTAAGTTAACAGTCGCATTCAAGAAGAGAACACACTGTAGGATTATTGTGTTGTGGTTATAGCGTTTAGCTCTCTGTGGCACAGTCAGCAAGACCTTCTGGCATTTCCCTCAGAAAACAGCACTGTGGCAAATGGTCTGAGGAAGGCTGCAGTCAGTCTTACATGGGGCCAAATGGAGAGAGGCATTCAGACCAAAAAAGGCAGTGGAGAGGAAAGAGGAGTGCGGGGGATGGTGAAATGGGCAAACAAAGAATAATGCAAGACAAGGTAGAATGATATCCTCTCCCCAATTACATTTTTCCCTTTGCCTGAACACTTTGTATTATTCTAGCTTAGCTTGAAAGATGGTGTGATATTTGTTTTAGCCAATTAACTATAAATCACAATTATTATAGCTTACCTTCTTCCAAATCCCACCATAAGTTTTTAGATTACCTTTCTAGTGTCCAGGTACCCCAAAAATATAAAAATACATATAAACTCTCAGTCAGGTGAAGGGCTAACATGACAATAAATGTTTAATGTGTGGGAACTGACCCTCTTTGTATAATTGAATAATTGATCAAAAACAGATCTAATATCTCCAGGTGTAATATGAAAATCAACTTGCAGAGACTTGAAACATGCCTGAGATAGCAAATCAATCACAGTAACCTTTAAGTCAGCTTTTTTTTTAATTAAGTAAAGTATAAAAGTTAATAAGTTAAATAAAGTATACAGTTATATTGCATGGTAATGCAGTAGCATTGTTGGTGTATTCAAGTTAACAAACATTTTAGATTTAAGAGTTTGTTTGCATCATTTAGCGTAATGGAAGTATGTAAATGTCAAATAAAAGTGACCCAAGGATTGAGCCTTGGGGAACTCCAAACATCAGGAAACCACTCGGATAAAAAAAAAAAGTAGTTCCCATCCTGGATATAAGAATTGACCCACTTTAAGGTTCTGTCAAAGAGTTTAAAGTAGTTTTCCAGCCTGTTTATTGTTTTAAGCATATCCTTCAAATAGGTCTAAGGTTAAAAATCAGTTTTCAGTTGACTGAAATTAACTGAAACAAATATGCTACCTGGAAGGCAGGACAAAGTATAAACAAGGCATGCTTAAGGTATGGCAGTAATGTAAAGTGGGGGTGATTTGTAATGAATGGTTTAACAAATGTACAGCACTCTTTATTCTCTTAATATCCAGCCCGGTATCACGGATTATTCCACACCTCACAATTTATGTTTTATGCCAATGTTCAATACCTATGCAGTAAGGAGTGTACCCTTTATGGAGCCTGGCAGAAAATTAGGAGGTGGAAGTTGTTGTGGTGGATGGGCATGCAACGCGGGAGACAGGACTTTGTGCCCTGCAATTAAAAGTCGTCTTTTAATTAACTGTAACCTCAATATGTCCATATTCTTAATCTAAAGTGTTTAACATACCCATACCATAGTTTTTTTTTGTCACAACCATCTTCTCATTACCCAAACTGTACTGCATGGCAACTACATGCTCAATTATGAGCGTGGCAACTACAGTATACATTTTGAAAGTAGAGTAAATGTCAAACTGAACATAATCCATGGTTTTTCAGAACTGTGTAAAATCAACGTTCTTGTCTGGTGCTAGGATTGTAATATCAGTACTTGTCAGTCTTTGCAGGACAGATCACTCTTTTTAGTCCCAGCATCATCACCACCCTACCAACGCTGAGAAATGCTATTATATCCCTCCTGTTAGCCACTGGTAGAATCATTATCTGGGTGTGAACTGTGACCCAAGCTTCACTCAGAAACTACAGCAGACCGCTCTGCCCTTCCACCATCTCCCCTTCTGAATCAGGCCTCCCCAGCCCTGCTGTGCACATGTTGGCAGAGCTGATATGGAGGCCAGTGTATCATTTCAAGTAGTGGTGTCAAAACAGAATCCTAACACAGGTGTGTCTGTGTTAGGAAGACAGGGAGGAAGGATTTTCCTGTGGTAAGGATTACACTGAAGTACTTCATGTTTCATTTACAAGATCTCAATGTGACCACATGCAACACACAAATGTGGTGGAGGCTGAGAACAAACATCAGTGTACTTTGCAGACTGTGTTTGCTGAGGTGTCTGTGTATTTCTGTGCATGTGTATATTTGTGGAGGTGTCTGACTATGTGAGTGTGTTGAGGGAACTGTGGTGGACTGTACATGAGTGCTTTCGGTACACCTCCACACTGGCTTCTGTCAGCACCACTTCTTTTTTTTTTAAGCTAAGAAGACCTTTTCAAGTGAATGAACTAGTCACACTGTGGTTTCTTCACTTGCATCTCAAATGACAGAGTTTTCTTTATGTTGATCATTAATTCCCACCAAGCACTACTATATAATGTTAATAGAATCATGTCATGCATTTCCCAAAACAGGCTGACCTCACCTAGGACAAGGCAGGCGGGCCTCTTTCTCTATACAGCCCCAGGTGAGCTGGCATGTCCATGTTGTCTAGACGGGAATGAGTGAGTAATAATTCTTACAGCAAAGTAGACAGTTAATGATATTTCCCCTTACTGGTTTGGAAAGTGTGCTTGCACCATAAAGGCTCAGTTCGAGAAAATATTTAGGAGTGATACCCTGTGAAAGTCGTAGCTGAATCAAATGTTTCTGTACGTGTGCCTTTGTGGTGTACAAAGTGGGTGAGATTTGACAACGGATTGCTGCTTTAGTGTGGAAATGATTTTGTCTTTTGGCCTTGAAACCACACATTGGTAGAGAGAGAGGGGAAAGTGTCAACCATAAGAAAAGGGTGTTAGGGTCCCGTAAACCCTCTTTCTGCCTCCCTACGGGAAGTCTGCTTTATGTCGTTTTAGGAGGCAGGCAGGAGAACTGGAATATACCCTGCTCTGACCTGCTGTATGCTGCCTGCATGTCGGCCTAACGAAATCTAGAGACAACAACCCTATTGTCTAATAAAACACATACTGAAACAGAGCATAATGAAATAATGCTTACTCGTTAAGGCTGAATGTTTTAAAAGATGTGGGAAAACTTCGCGTAAAACAGCTCGGACAAGGATCCAAACTGGCTCAGCATCTTGGTCACAACAGCTTTTACTGATAATGTTATTATTCATTAACAACAACGGCATCTTTGTATTGTCCTGTATATGGTTTGCCTGACTGTTGGCTGGCTTATTTGAATCTACATTGGTCGGTTTCACCTCTCCTGAAGGCCAGTAAAGGTTCTGCCCACTCAAAGCCTCTCTTTGTCTCCTTCCTGCAGGAGCTTTTGAGGACAACCTGCTCAGTCAGAGATGACGAGGTAGGCAGGCTGTTTCGAGGGGGAAAGCGAAAAAAAAACTCACGTCGCAGATACACACCAACAGTGTGAGTAACAAAACTGACCAAGGTCAAGGCAGAATGATTCTCTACCCAGCCGGTTTTGGAGCTTACTGTTAGTCCTTTGGAAATGTGCCCTGTCTGTGTGAATATCATCACCTTTCCACTGGCGGCTTAATCAGGAATTCATTAATATGATGAGTTGTGGCCTGTTTTATAAGACAATCAATCTTAGTCGGTGTGACAACAGGAAAAGGCACAGACGTTTTCACATGGGTTCCAAATTCTGTGCATGTCTGCGAAGCTCATTTTGCAACACTACAAAGCGGCTATTTTTTTATTCTGGGGGGTAAACAAGATGCAGACTTGTTTCCCCTATTTTTCCCTACTGGCCTTATTAAAACTACAGGGACAGTCTGGGAAATTAACCCCACAGGAAAAGCACAGCTCCTCCTTTTCACATTGAAGGAATTTACTATGGACAAACTGTGGACTGTGTGTGACGCCACAGCTTAAAGAAGCACACTAGTAGCACACAGCGTACACTTCCACCAAGCCCATTTCCTTTTTCTTTCTCGCCTTGTTTCTCTGTCAGAGAATCACACTCTGCACTGCAGAAATGGAACCACACGTTACTCTGTTAGGGTCATGCTTATTTACACCTGGTGTCATGGTATGAAAACACAGACAAGGTTTCCACATCCCTGATTGAACGAGAAGTGTCACGGAAGACTGCCGTCCTGGAAATGGAAGCACAGCTAATGTCAGGCTCGACTAGTGGAGGTGTAAACTCTGACTGAACTGAGGACACACAGCTGTCTGCAGAGGTGGAGGGCGTAGGTCAGCATTCACAAAGCTTTGCAGTGGGAGTGCTGTTCTTGGAGCAGCATAGACCCCTCAAAAAAGTTTGCTTTGTTCATATTCCACCATTAAACAAAGTGTCTTTTAAAGTTAAAGCACAACTTGATTACTTGTGTCTGAAAGTTGTCACTCCTAGTAACAAACCAACATAGAATTATCACCTCACTCTATAGTTCACCCCAGCTTTATTGTTTGTTTTTGAGCCATTATTGTTCTGTTACACTGCCAGCATCATTGTTTTGATTTTGACTTTACTGTTCTGATTCGCTCTCAACACTCTTATCAGCGCCATTTTCCGACGACACTGGCAGCTGTTTTCAGTTCACCCAGCACCAATCTGTCAGACAGACAAAGTGGAGCATTTAACTGCTAAAGAGCCAGAAATGTCCCTCTGGAGTGGGCGGGGACCAAACTAGAGCCAAAAGGAGAGTGAATATTGGACTAATGCCTTGTAACTGTAACTGTAACTGTTTGCTAACTAGTGTGCCATATCAACTACATCAGGTGACAAATTAGGAGTTGACCTGAGACTTGAAAGCAAAAACATTTATATCATGATTCAAGTTCTCAGTTTTTCACTTTGCAAAATCTCTGAACAATTCAAAAGAAATAAGACGGTGACAGGCAGGCCCTGTTCACACTGAATTATTGGTCCTGTGCATTGACAGGACTTTGGCTCAACTATGTTTAAACACTATTAACTTAACTTTGGAAGTAAAAATGTATAAATTACATGTAATTTTAGCATTCGGAGACCTGAAAGCTCTTGCATCTTGACTTGCCACATGTTTTGAAGAGATTTAAAAGTTCTCTTGGACTTTCTCCAAAAGACTTAAAACAGCTCTGGAAATCACTATACAATAAAAAGAGGAACAAAGAATTTAATAATAAAAAATGTACTTCATCTCAAGGGTGTGTGAGTGTCTTGTGTGACTCAACATATAATTTAGTCGATGAAGCACCGCCACCAGTACCCCTCACTTCTCAAGTCAAACCCTTGCTGTCACTCTTCAAGTGACCCCACCCAATCTGGTTTCTACGGTAACTCTGTATTGTAGCACTGTGTTGTGGAATCATGAGAAGTGCCTCGTCAGAGTGTTCGTCTCCACACGGGCTGCCCTCTCTCAACGACCTCTGGCATTTGTCGTCAGCAGACCAGCCGATGCACTTCACATCCTGTGCAGAAAATTCTGACTGATTCAGACCTGCGCAATGACAAGGAGCAGTCAGAACGCTGACAACCGCAAATCATGTTGCTCAAGCGTTTTCTATTCACACCATAGCTGTTCAGAGTATGAACTTCTGCAAATGTCATGTTTTCAGGCCTTCGAACATTCTTCTGTTCATATTTGAACAGCAAAGCTACAAATTCAAAAATCCTACTAGTTTTACTTCTCCAGGCAGGAGCTGGAGGCAAACAGCAGGAAGACAGCCAGACATGGGTGTAACAGACAGTCATCGTCCCATTGCTTCTCATCTCACCCTCCACCCTTTTAGCACATGAACCAGCCACCTTACCTTCCAACTTTCTACTTCTCTTCTAAACCCTCTCAACTTTCTTTCCACCGCACTATCTTCACACATCCCCTAATACTCCACTTCACCTCCCTAATTCTTTCAACCAGCTGTGGCCATCTGGCTCTCACTCTCCAAACTGCCCATCCACAGTTTGGTGAAGCCTCTGCGTGTGTTAAAAGCTTGGCACACATTCCAAAAGTTTTTTTTTTTGATTTGGAAATCTTGGAAAAGACTCCAAAGACACAGAAAACAACAGTTTTTACCAGTCATCTGTCAATGAAGCGCAAACACACAACTCTATGGCAAAATACTGCCAGCACACACACTACACAGATTTTAAAGACCATAGCAGTGTATTGTTCATTTTTTTCTCTGTTTATTTAAAAGAATAGTTACTCGCTGTCTTGCCAAGAGTTAGATGAGAAAATTGAAATAGTCCTGTGTAACCTCCCATAAAACCACAACCTTTTGTTTTTACACTTCTGATTTTGTTTGCATAAAACAAACAAGACTCAATGTGTTAACGGTTTTATAGATCAAAGTATGTTGACTGGTCTCTGGGAGTACTACTGCATGTGTAAGTAACAATGTTTAAAGACTTTTGTGGCTCCAGATGCAGCCGGTGAAATCTCATGAATGTCCTCAAGTGATGTCACTTGAGTCAGCGTCGACTGAGGCTGAAGACTACAAGTTGGAAAATGAAAGAAATCTGGGGGGGTGTTACCAGACCTCTGCAGGCTTGTATAACACACCCGAATCTCTGACCCATCTGTCGGGGGTCACACTGCATTGTGGATAATGTAGGCATTAGGTTTTGACAAGGACAGAATAATCTGTGGAATAAATAATTTATAAATTGTGTACTCTTTTACTTAATGAGCTTTAGAAGTGTTTTTTCAAAAGGTTTTTGTTACCTTTGAACTGTTTTCCTGTTTCCAGTTTTTATGCTAAGCTAACCTGCTGCTGGCTGTAGCTTCATATTTACTGCCCAGACATAAGAGTGCTATCGAACTCTAAGCAAGAAAGCAAATATGTTTATTCCCAAACAAACATTGTCTTTTAAAATTACAAATGATTTATATCACCGCTCACCATTAAATGCATACCATAGTAGTTTTTCCCCCCCATGAATTACTTATTACAGTGTTTGTCATCTTTGCCAATGAACATTCTTTTTGCTTTTATTTTTGTCAAAGATAAATTTGCTTGGTAATCCAAATCAATATAGCTTAAAACCTAATTTGGATACAAATATAGTTTAAGTGAATTGCAATGGATTATCTATTGAAATGAATGAAAAATCATGACCCACACTCACAGATCAATCTGGTGTTGAAATATGGATGTTATTTACAGAAAACAGAGACAGAGAGAGAGCAGAAGAGATGAGGTTATTCACTTTGATATAAGCCAGGCAGCCTTCCAGAGGCTTCGACAGAGCCAGCTCATAAATCTGATAGTGAGCCCAGCAACTTAAGTCATACCCAAAAAACACCATTCTAGTAGGAACTGAATGTTTCTTTTTTTCACAAATATTTATACGTTCTTTTACACTGGTTCCTCCCCAATACCGCAGCGCACATTTCAGGGAAAATGTGTTGTAGTGAATATGGAAGCTAAACTTCTTTGAAGTAACACTTAAGATTCTGCACCTTGAAACTGTCCTGTGTTTTGATCTTCCACGGTTTGGCGCTGTTTCACCAGTGGAAAGTATGTGAGGTCTTTTTCCACACAGGAAAGATTTGTGACTTCGTTGCACTCACTTTAAAAACAAGGTCAGTGTTTTTGCTCTTTTTTTCCTCGGTTTCCCCAAAACCATCTGTTTCATTATGCAACCCTCATTTACGACTCGTTCCACCAGACCTGTGACAGAAATTGTTACATCGCAGTAGCTGTTCTCCAGACCAGAACCATGAGTAAGTTTAGTGAAAACAGCAGCTCCTGCACCGTGACATGACCAAGGCAGCGTGCTGTGGTCAGCTTTATTATCGAAAACATTACATTTCTTGGCAGAGGAATTAACATCCCACAAATTAACCCCCCAGACCCTTGGTGGGTACATAACTATGACCAAGCAACCATCAACCATGTTATGTGTAGACAATTAAACCAAACATCCCATGGTTTAAAAAATATCAAGATAAAAAATATAATATGGGACTTAACAACAGGATAAAGTGAAAACAATGTTCTTCTACACATCTGGAATAATCCATTAAATGCAAAATGCAGCCATAAAAATAGCATATTGAATGAGAAGATTTCATTAATTTTAAGTGTTATAAAGCATCAGCTGTGAAGCACTGAACAAATGTACCTTTACACGCGATGCGTGATCAGTGTTAAAAGTATGTTTTGTAATTTAAGGTCACTTAAGCCCAGATTTAGAGGACTATTGGGACCATCTGACAAGTAGTTAGTTCAAGTAGTAATTAGGTGTCGGAATGTGACAGCATGTCATTAGAAAACACTGTTTATTTAATAATCAAGGAATATTAATTATGTGAAATTCCTCAAAATACATTTTATTAAAAGCAGAAATAGTATCCCTGATACTTAAGTTTATCAGAATGTAACTTAACATGAACTACTTTATGAATAACCTGGAGAAGTTATGCAGACTGAATGTGAATAATGGATGTGACAGAAAGCACTTAGTCTTTTTTTTTCCTGTAACACATACACACTTGGCTAAACTAAAAGACAAATGAAGAAAGGAAAAACACTGTGATTTAGAGCAGGTGTTGGGGAAAGAGAGAGACTGTGTGTGTGTGTCTGAGTATGTGTATATAGATGGAAGGTGAATAGGATTGAGTTGAGACTGTCTGAGGTGTTAAGTGGCACTGATTACAGTTGGCACGTATTCAGTTAACACATTTTTGCACCTTAAAGGCGTTTAATGGTAGACATAACCAGTCAGTGTCAATTTAAACTTTGTTTTTTAACAGAGGAAATACTGATGGTACGGTATATGTCAGGGAACAGAAAAATGATGATTGCGTTGGATTTCTCAACATGGACAGAAATACATATTGGTGAACTGCAGAACAAAAAGTCTGGAGTTAAACTCATCATCATTCATCAACAAGCTGCTGTGTTTCAGCCCAATGACGTTTTTGGTCATTTAGGATGCAGCAAAGGAAATATATTGTAATTACGCCAAATGATTTAAACACTAAACATACAATTTATATTTATGCTGCCAAATTCCCAATAGAAGAAACAAATCCCAAATCCCTGACCTGGGGAACATTTGGGAATTTGGGGAGCTTTCCTCACCAAATATTTGGGATTATCACAAATTACATGGGTGCTGTACCATATTTGGGGAATTGAGAGTGCTATACCAAACCTTATCTGCTTGTATGATGTTCATTTGTCCTTTTTGTCTTGGCACATCCCATATACATGATAATTACGTTTTTACAATGTTTTCATAGTAAGTTTAATAGTCATAAAGTACATTTATAATGGCTTTGAATATTTGCACATTGCAAAGTTAATTAACTTGAAAATGAATCTCAAAGAGCCCTAACCTCTCTGGTTAGCCTTAATGACTACTTCTCAGGGACCAAGATCTGTGTGTCTAATTTTGGTTTCTAGCGGGCTGTAGTGTAGTTTATATCCATTTTATCTTAACATCTATTCTTTTCAATTACATTTTTTATAAAATGCATGTCATCTCTCCATCACAGCAGATATCAAAACTCCTGGTGCCATATCATCTGAGTCTGAACCGAACAGACTTCAGATGCTCATTCATCTTTATAACTTGATTTTTTCGTTACTTGAAAGTGAAGTGTCGAGTGTCATTGCTGCCCGCACTCGGGCGGGTCACCCAAGCTCCAGTCAAAGCCCTCCCCTTCAATAGGCTGCTGTGGTGTGTTTGGGTATAAAACCAGTGCGCTCCCCTCTCCTCGGTCTGGTGCACCAGCTGCGAGGCGGCAGTGGGGAAGAATAAGGGACAGCAATTAGATCTCTCCAAGCTTTACTTTAGTTCTGCACTCACTTCTTTAAAAAAAATCGTGCTTTGTTGACTAGCATTTTCCTACTTTACCTTGCAACCCTAATTTCCCACAAAATGACTGGTGGCCCACTGACAGGGTTACTGGTTGCGCTGTGCGTAAGCAGCGCAGTCCACGGCTTGCCAAAGAAGAGCAAAAGACAAACGGGCCAGCATCAGGTGTATCCTGACCTCCACGACGCAGCGGCTATTACTCCAGGTTGGTACATCGACTTCATTTCCTCAAGTATCCTTGAGTTTAATACTAAGGTAAAAAGTCAAATTTGATGTTCTTTCTGCATTAGAAAGTGATTTCTGTTGTATCTATATGTGGAGTTAGTTTACAGTAGTCAAACCATAATGCTTTTATTTTGTATTCATTTGGTTAAATATTTGTTTTGAGATTAAACAAATCGCCCAAAACTTTAATGGATATTTTACAGTCCAAATCTTTAATACTCTTTATGTAACAATATTCTTATTACATGATTTCTAGTCGGCTGTGAGGAAAACGGTCGCTCATACAGACTGAACGATCAGTGGGAGAAACCCTACCTTGGTAGTACGCTGGTGTGCACCTGCCTTGGAGCAACAGGCATCAAATGTCAAACTAAACCTGAAGGTCAGTGAGAGACCAACTGGTTTAATAAAGAAATGTCTTAACAGACAACTTCTTCTCTCTTTTCACATCTGGAAACGAGTGGAATCTGTATTTGGTTTGGTGTAGTTACCTCTGCCCCAGTGCAGTAACACTTGTTTTAGAACGTTTGTGTCAATACCAACAAGTAAAGTAAAAATATTAAATCACACCATGACTACAACACCAGGCCTGAGTTCCTTTAAACACCTTGGGACCAGATATCCACTTGTTCAGCCACACGTGCGTCTTTACGCAGCAAGATACATTTCAACAGGTTAATAACAACCTCCTAACCTTTTAATGTTTACTCTGTTTTTCTTTCAGCTGAGGAGTCCTGTTATGATAAGTACAATGAGCAGACATACCGAGTCGGTCAAACCTACGAGAGACCAAAGGACGGGATGATGTGGGACTGCACATGTATTGGTTCAGGTCGAGGCAAGATCAGCTGTACCATTGCAAGTGAGTAACCAGGATACTAAACTGCCTGCAGTTCAAAAATCAATATTAAGCACGATAAGATTGTCCTAAAATAATAGTGGTTTGTCTTTGCATGATTTGTTTGTTGTGTTCTCTGCTTCTTTAATGCATTGCAAACACACAGCATTACCTCAGGATGTTTTCATTAAATGTTTAACTTAAATTTGAATGACTGAATATAACATTTGAATAATGGATATGTGTCAACGTGCGGATCAAGGACATATTTTTAAACTAAAGGAACTTGGTACATTTTGTCACAGATCGTTGCCATGAAGGTGGGAGGTCTTATAAAATTGGGGACACTTGGCAGAGGCCCCATGACACTGCTGACTACATGCTGGAGTGTGTGTGTCTTGGAAATGGCAAAGGGGAGTGGACCTGCAAACCTGTGGGTGAGTACTTTCACCTTAACCCTTGAGCTACCTTGCCGGGTCATATTGACCCAGTGGCCCATTGTCTTGACCCAGTGTCTTCTCCACAGGGTAGCACAAGGGTTAAACATTTAAACCTGCAGGGCAACCAGGATGTTAACACTTTCCATATGAACTCTGGAATACAGATAAATGTGAAATATCGCAACTTAAACATACAAGCTTGTGTATCCAGCTGCCACCACACGCACACAAACGTGCGACATAACAGGGTAATGCATGACTGTGTTTGATACCAAATATTTCACAACAGACCAGACAAACAAGGTAAGTGTAGAGGAGAGCATGCCTCTCCTCTTTGCTCATCTTACGCCACAGCTATTGATTTTCACCTGTTTTCTTTTTCCTGGAAATGTCTGGTATGATTCACACTACAAGTCATATCTCAAAATCTCATGTCAAGCAGGTGCAATGCATTAAGGCTCTCCTGTGTTTTCTGTGCAGCTGAGCGTTGCTACGACAACACTGTCGCATCATCATACGTCGTGGGGGAGACTTGGGAAAAACCGTACCAAGGCTGGATGATGCTCGATTGCACCTGTCTGGGAGAGGGAAATGGACGCATCACATGCACCTCAAGAAGTAGGAAGAATATAAACACGCACACATAAACGCACACTTGCACATACTTGAGTTGCGGCTGTTGACCACATTGTTCTACAACTAGACCGCTGCAACGACCAGGACACCAGGAGGTCCCACCGTATCGGAGACACATGGACAAAGAAGGACGCAAGTGGAAACATCCTGCAGTGTCAGTGCTTAGGAAATGGCCGTGGAGAGTGGAAGTGTGAGAGACACAACGCGGGCCGAAGTGAGACTAACAATATTCACCAAATGCCAAAAATCTATACTCTGATCTTCTCAGCCTGCACAGCCTTGACATTCATCATTCTGATCTGTTATCTGGTATACAGCCACAGGTACTGTCATGGTGAACCCCACGCATTCTCTGGCTCTGCCCCACCCCGACCCCCCCACTGAGGGGACGTGCCGCACAGACTCTGGAGCCACCTACTACGACGGACAACGCTGGCTCAGAAGCCAGGGCAGCACGCAGATGCTCTGTACCTGTCTGGGCAACGGAGTCAGCTGTCAGGAGTGGGGTGAGTACAGGAGGGAGGGGAGAAAAGCAGGGCTCGCAGTGAAGAAAATAGGGATTATGATGATTTTTACCCGTATTAATATGTAATGTAATGTCATGTTATTATATTGTAATGAAATCACCAAATGTAAACCACTTGTTATTTCAAAATTAAAACCTTTGAGAGGAGATTCTTCTACACAAAATTATTTTACATATGACTCTATGAGCCCCCAATTCATGTCACAGAACTCAAATAATCATCATCACATGCACTTTGCTTTGTATCTGATATAATTAACCTTTTCTTGCTCTTCCCTCTCCTGTCTGTGCAGAGGTCAGGAACCTGGCATATGGTGGCAACTCCAACGGTCAGCCATGTGTGTTCCCGTTCGTCTTCATGGGAAAGACCTACTACTCCTGCACCTCAGACGGGCGAACTGATGGGCAGCTCTGGTGCTCTGCAACCTCAGACTATGGGACAGATCAGCTGTACTCTTTCTGTACTGAGAAGAATGGTGAGTCTCAGGATTTTGGTATTAAAATGGTCATGTTTAAAGATACAGTTGCCTATATTGGCGCAAATATTGGCACATCTTTCAGATGTCATTGCACCCAAACTCTAGAAGACATGACATGGTAGTATGGTGATCAGATCAGAGAGATGCAGTAAAACTGTTGTTTTTCCCTCTCTGTTCCAGCCATTGTGGTAACACGAGGTGGAAACTCCAATGGTGCCCTGTGCCACTTACCCTTCCTCTACAGTGGCCGTAACTACACTGATTGCACCTCTGATGGACGTCGTGATGGCATGAGATGGTGTGGTACCACCCACGACTATGACACAGAGCAGCGCTTTGGATTCTGCCCCATGGCTGGTGAGTGTGCTACTTTGTTTGTTCCACACCATGCAGTTAAAGTAGGCTACATGGCAGTTAAATATCTAATAGGCCTAATATAAAGAGAGTAGAGTATTTGTTTTCTTCTAAAAAAAGTTTTAAAACAATAATTTTGACAGTTTTCCAATTTACATTCACAAAATTAAACATAAAATCATATTGAAAGTTGGTGCACTTTATGTGTTGCAATTTATCCATAGTGATATGTCATATGGCCGAAACCTTCAAATGCTAAACTAACATGCCATAGATATGTTTTTATTTGTAGGGGATGTAATTACACTAAATGCTTTGGTCTATATCACACACACACACACACACACACACACACACACACACACACACACACACACACACAGCAGCATGTGGATGCACAGATGCATCAAAAACACCTGTCTTTCTGTATGCAGCCCATGAGGAGTTATGTACCACCAACGATGGAGCGATGCACCGTGTAGGCGACAAGTGGGACAAACGCCATGATGTCATGGGTCACATGATGGAGTGCACATGCCTGGGCAACGGCCGCGGAGAGTGGAGCTGCGTTGCTCACTCACAGCTGCGAGGTCAGAGAGCTAACTCCACCTGGATTTGAGACAAAACTGTTAAAGTCTTGAAGTAGTTACAGTAGCAGTGGTCATATAATATATCCTGACAATAAAGCATACATGTTTTATGTTGACTTTACTCCCTTTTTGTGTCCAGATCAGTGCATTGTTGATGGCTTAACCTATGAAGTAAACCAGGAATTCTCCAAGCGCCACGACGAGGGCTACATGATGAACTGCACCTGCTATGGACAGGGACGTGGACGCTGGAAGTGTGACGCTATTGGTGAGTTCATCTGTCATTTCCTCAGCTGTTGGAGATAAATGCTTATTCACATTTCAGCTGAGAATTGAAACCACATCCTTCTCTGTCCTGTCCAGTAATTGCTTTTGTTTTCTATAATAGATCAGTGCCAGGAGCCACAAACCAGGGCGTTCTATCAAATTGGAGACACATGGGATAAAGTCATCCACAGCATCCACTACCGCTGTTATTGCTATGGCAATGGGATTGGAGAGATGAGATGTGAACCTCAGCAGACCTACCCAGGTAGGATCAACAATCTTTCCAAAATCAAACGTTTAAACCTGCATTCCACTTCAGTTGGTGTACAGCTCTGTTTCTGCCACATGGTCCGTTTTTGTCACATGGGCCATAATAGGAGTTATGGTTGGTGGTTCAAGTGTTTATATAAATTACACAACAACAAAAGTAATGCAGAAAAATTAACCAGAAGACTTGAATGGGTGCGCTATCAATGCAATTTGCAAACACGCACTCCTCCTCAAAGTCATAACAAATGTGAACACAGACGTGATACACATATATATATATTTAGATTTAGCCTGATTTACACTTTTATACCTGTGATTATCCATTACAGATAAACGTTCATGAATCCACATAGAAATCATAGAAAAGACACCCCTTACAACTTCAGATTTTCCTCATAAACATTACATTCATGGTGCAAATGTGCTAAAATATGAAGAAATACAGGCAAACTGAATTCAGATTTCAACCTCAGCATCATTTTCTAATTTGTGGACAATCGAGTTGTAAAAATGTGATATCAATTTGATATAGTTGTAAAATTTTGGGCTGGTTTGAGGCTCAATCAGGGGACGAGAGATTTAAATCCTTAACACCTGCAAGGCAAGATAACATGGTGACCTGCCCCGTTCTGCAAAGAGCAGGTATTTATTTAATTATGATTCACTCATCATGGCCAAAAAAGATGTATTATTAAATCGGAAAGTTTATTCCAGCCATTCCATTTAATTCCTTTAATACCTCTCAGCCCTTTCCTGCAGCTTTTCTATGTAGTCAGACAGCTGTTGGTGCTTAATTTGTGTTTGCTGTACTCATTCAACTCCGCTACGTTACTGACCTCCTTCCTCTCACCTACCCCCTAACCTCCCATCACACGTCACTGAAATGAAAAGTAGACTTGCCAGGTTGGTGGAGGGAAGCGGGGGTTTGGGATTTTTCTTGACTTTGAAGTCTGGCAAATGGAGAGGTGTCGGCCAATCACGTCACCCATCTTCTCCTTAGTCTTTGTAGTTGGAATGTTTTTTTCTCCCCCACCTGGTGTTGAGTGTTGTTGTGCTGACCTGCTGAGAGATGCTGGGGAGAGTAGCCTTATATACACTTCCTGCTTTGAATTTATCCCTCTGGTTGGGTAAAAGTTGTCTAATGTGATACTTTGTACTGCTGCACATTGTGTGTCCTGAATCAAACACTGACCCAAAAAGTTGCAGTTGCAACATTTAGTTGAACTTGTGTGTGCGGAGCGGGGAGATTGATGCTATGTGTGTGGGAGTACAGAGGCTAGATAAACTGTGATGAATATAGTACTCCGGTGTAAAGTCACACTGTAAGATGTCAGTGGGTGTATCAGCTGGTTTAGCACCATCTGGTAGTTTGGTTCTGTCCCAAAACGATGAATCTGTCTGACAGAACCTCACCAAAAAGTGGCCAACTTTCACCCACACTCTGCAGGTAACACTATATTGTACGTCTTTCTCATTGCTAATAGCTGCTTTGTTCATGTCTCTCCTATTCTGTCTTACTATCTTCCTCTAAATCTTTCCCAACACTTGCTGCTCTAACTCCTCTCCTCAGATGGCCACAGACCTGTCCAGGTGATCATCACAGAGGCAGGAAAACAGCCAGACTCCCACCCCATTCAGTGGAACCCACCTTCATCTGTTCACATTACCCAGTACATCCTCAAATGGAGAATTGTGAGTCACTCTTTGGATTCGTAATGCAGGTTAGAAATTGTAAATGCAAGTGAGCTCAAATTTTTTTCTCAAAAGGATGTTTTAATTTGCTGACCGGTAGCATTAGGAAAGGTGAGCAAACAGTTCAAATGAGGTCAAGTGCTTTTGGTAATGTTGACTGAAGTTTCAGCGTGGACAAACAAGTTGATTAGAGGGTACATGAACTCCCTTTCACGGTCTGCACACACAAACACAGTTTTCAGCTGATTCCAAGGAAAATATTCCCTTCCCTTTTTCTCTTTGAAGACCTCAAAGACTGACAATCTGTTTGAAATGTTTATGAAACTTAATCGAAGTCAAAAAGATTTCCTCTGTAGAGGCTTGTATGTTTTGGACAGCAAAGTTACTCAAAGCCCTTGTCTGGCCCTCCTGCTGAGAAAGCAGTCCTTCGTCCTTTCCGACAAAGTGCAAAGCCAGTCTAAATACTCCTAAAGCAGAATGAGGGGGTCTGAGCCAGTGTCCAGTCCAAAATATACAGGCTACCATATAAAGTCTTCATTTTCTGAATTAATGAAACAAATTTTCACATATTTTTATTCAGCTTCATCATATCTGCACTGTCAAAAAATCATTAATTACGAAAACTATTTATTCTTCACATCAAGAGTTTAGAAATTGCATTAATCCATGTGAGAAAACAATCTCACCACAATGTCCATTAAGTAGCTGTTCTGGAGCTTTCAATAATATAACGTGCTGTGTCCTAAATCAGTCACTACTCACTGCATAGTCCACTATATAGTGAGTTTGGCATTTTGTAGTGCTGTCTGAATTTACAGTGAGAATTATTATGCCCTATATAGTGGACTCACAGTATCCCAAAATGCATTGTGAAAAGTAGTCTGCAACTAATGGTAACTAACCAAGTATTATATACCATCATGCATTGCACTGAAGGAAAAATATCAGAAGGAGGGGGAGAGAAAGCAGCGCAAAGGTGAGCTCACTATATAGTTCGTTACATTGAACTCCCTACATAATGAGTAGGTAAGAGTGAATGATTTTGGACACAGCCATGGTCTTCATCAGCAGGTGGAGTTTGCAGAGATTGAATATGTTCAAATTTCACTTTAAAGCAAAAAAAGAGAAAACAAACATAAGCTTTCAATCATATTGCAGTATCTTCATCAGCAGGTGAAGATTATCCACTCTATGCTCTTTGTCGTTAAAACTTGACTTAAAACACCCATGAACTTTCAAACGTACCTCTTCTGGTAGAAAAATACTCGTGCGCCCTGGAGAGAGGTCACCATCCCCGGCCACCTCAACTCCTACACTATCAGTGGGCTGCGTCCAGACATCACCTACGAGGGTCAGCTGATCAGCATCCTGCAATACGGACGCCGCGAGGTCACACGTTTTGACTTCACCACCACCCACGGTTCTTGTGAGTACACTAGAGCAGTAACATTCTCTCAATGCCACAAATCTAAAGGAATATACACAGGAACATTAATATATCTTTATCTCTCAAGTGGAAAAATTAGGGGGGGAGACGACCCAGCTTCCTCCAGTGGTGGACACATCTGAGTCGGTGACAGAAATCACCTCAAACAGCTTCGTTGTGTCCTGGACATCAGCCTCTGCTACCATCTCTGGCTTCAGGGTGGAGTATGAGCTCAGTGAGGAAGGGGCAAAGCCGAAAGTCCTGGGTGAGATCCTTTGGCCATTACTGAAACCTCCACAATGCCTCCACAAAGTCAAATATTTTTCTGTTGATCTTCTGACTGAGGAATCTCAGGTTAAAGGCGATCAGCAGATTTGTTGTATTACATGCTGTCACACCAGTTTCATTAGGAGTGGGCAATATGGATATATACCGTATACATATAGTAGATTATCTGGAAAATACTGAGACAAGTGTGTCCATTTGTGGCTGACCATCAAATTAAATTCCTGGTGAGTCAAGGTACTTCATCACATTGATGCAAAAATTATATAAAGATCCAATATTGCCATTGAGCAGCCGTCCTCGTTGATTTGCAGCATTAGCCAAAATGGTCCCAGTCAGCCAGAAATATTAAAGGCCTAGCTACTGTGGTATAACTGGTACAGCGAAATCATACTATACATAAATCAGATATACTTAACTAACTTTTTGTCTTCTCCAGATGTTCCTCGCACAGCATCCTCTGTCACCATCGCTGACCTCCTGCCAGGACGCAGATACAACGTCAATGTCTATGAGCTCCCAAATCAGGGACAGCCCAACCTCATTCTGACTACCTCCCAGACTACAGGTGGGGGAATCCATCTCCTTCTCTTTACCATGACAATGAGCTGATTATTCTTTTTACATTATTATGCAAAACACAATGTGAATGATTCTCATTTTCTTCCCTTCCCCAGCTCCTGACACCCCTGCTCGGCATGTTATTGATGACGTGGGAGAGACCGCCATCCGAATCAGCTGGTCCAGGCCTCAGGCTCCTATTACTGGTAAGGAACTTGTCTCTGTATGTGTGTTTATATGTGATTTAAATTAGCAATTTGATATCCATTTTATTCTGGCTGTGAGTAACTGTATGTTTGTGCCTACCAGGATACCGTGTGGTATACACGCCGTCAGTGGAAGGCAGCAGCACTGAGCTGACCCTTCCTGACTCAGAGACCTCAGTGACCCTGGTTGACCTTCGTCCCGGTCTTCTTTACAACATCAGCATCTATGCTGTGGAGGAGAACCAGGAGAGTGAGCCTGTCTTTGTGCAGGTCAACACCGCCGGATCTCCTCTACCAGGTCCACATTTTTAAACACACACTATATCTTTCAGCTAATAGAACTGCTTCATATATTTAGTCATTTATTGCTTCATAACTTAAGCCAATGGCAGTTTTTTAGTTTTATTCCCACATTCCCAGTGTATTATTCAGTTCTTTAGATGGTAAATTATAATTTTTAGATCATTCTTTGTCTTTTGTAAGTAAAAGCAGAGCAGAATCGGTTTATTTTCACAGCCTGAGATTCCTTTTAAGGCCAGGGATTTTCAGGAAGAGCTTTCCAGTGTTTGGGAAAGAGTGAGCTTGTCAAAACATTGCTTTGTCAAAATAAGCTTTTACAGCTATAGCTATACCATCATAATATCTTTTTCAAAGGCTTCTTATCTTCATCTAAGTCTAACGTGGCCCCTGACCGAACTCTCTTTAATTCATGGTGGGCTCAAACAGACACCTGTTCAGACAGAGTTAAAACACTTATGATGGCAAGCATGCATGTACAGCCCACACTCATACAGAAGCACACACACCACAGCATACATCCTCAGTATATCTTGAATAAAATTTCCATTGCCGACTCTTTCCTCCATGTGCCTGGCACGGCAAATGTACTGTTTTATTATGCTCAAAAAACAAAGCCAGATGCTGTGGAGAGCCTTTTTATCCATGTCTGCTTTGGTATTTTCTGCTTTATCTGAGCCCTTATTGCTAAAATCTGTAAATATATCAGCCTGGAAATTGTTAAAGCCTGAAGTTACACATTTTTGTAAAGCTGCCATTATAACATATTTATAGGAAGTTTTACCATACTTTTTAAACGTTAAACATTGTAAAATCTGTATACTTACACACCAAAGTTAAAGGTTTTTTGTCAACAAAGTTATGTTTACATTCAGTTCAAACTCCAAAAGATGAGTCTAATTGTGACTATACCCCTTGTCAATCAATCTACCACTTCCCATCCACAGAAAACGTCCCAGCACCCACAGACCTGCAGTTCTACGAGGTTTTAGATACGAAGATCACCATCACCTGGACCGGTCCACCCAACGAGGTCACCGGTTACAAGGTGACCTTCTCCCCTGTTGGTCCTGACGGCACTGATACGAGGCCCCTGCCACTGCCCATTTCACCAAACGCATATGCTGATATTACCCACTTGCAACCGGGCACTCTGTACCGCTTCTACGTCTATGCCATCAATGGTGGAGTGGAGAGCAAGCCGCTTGTGGGAGAAAAATCTACCAGTAAGTATCACCATGGACAAAGGAGTCCAAATTAGACACAGAGGAATTTCAAAAAAATATAAAGCATGAGAGATTATCTGCCTAACATATGTTACATTTTCTAACCCCTCCAGAACCTGATTCGCCCACCAATGTGCATTTCACTGACATTGGCCCAGACAGTGCGTTGGTCATTTGGGAGGCTCCCCGCGCCATCGTCAGTGGCTACCGTCTTCTCCTGAGCATCGAGGGCTCCAACCCCATCGAGAAGAGAATCCCAGACAGGGTCGTCCAGTACCCTTTGAGAAATTTACGTCCAGACACCCAGTACACTGCCATCCTCCACTCTGAGCTGGACAATGAGCTCAGTGAGGGCGTCACTACGTATTTTACCACCGGTCAGTATTAGGAGGAACAGAACATCAGCAGAGAGTAGAGTAAGTAGTTGCAATGAGTTTAATATGATTTCCGTCTTCTTCCCAGCTCCCCAGATGGGAAATGCTCCTGCTTTCAGCACTGAGGTCACTGATACCTCTATCATCATCACCTGGATACCTGTCCGCAGGTTCAGCTACAAGGTAGACACATCAGTTCATCATCTAGATAAACAACTGGTCTTAATCAAACAAAATTAAAGCTGCTCTAATCCATATCCACTATCAATAGGTCAAATCACCATGTGTAATGTGAAAGGGGTTACTCTTTGTGATAAACCCACAGAGAATTATCACCCGAGTCTGGACTTCCTGTCAGCTACATGGAGCTTCAGCTCACACATCACACACTTTAGCTTTAGCATTGTTTTGGTTTTATGGTCTGCACCCTTACTGTTTTGATTCAGTCTCATCACTCTGATAAACCTACTGTACACTACCTGCTCAGCACCAAATAGTAGACAACCACAGTTAGTGATTAGCTGGTGAACATTGTGGAACAGTTAGCTACTAAAGGGCTAGATATTTCCCTCAGTTGGTGGAAAGCAAAACCAAGCTAAAATGATAATACAAAGTTCTAAACGAATGCTAATGTTTCTCTGGGTAAATGTGTGTGTAAATAGACAACAGTTCACATGGTCACCATATCAACTTTATAATGTGATACTGTGTCAATGTTGTATTTACAGCTTGTTGCACTGCCCCCATTTGGCCAAAAAGATCAATTAATGCAGATTTAATGTCTTTGCTGTGGTATGTTTTAAGTGTATTTTCCAGGTTTCTGATTTCTACATGTCCGTCTCCTTCTCCCCAGCTGTCTGTGCTCCCCAGTCAGGAAGGTGAGTCTCCCAGAGAAGAGACCTCTGACTCTGGACGTATTTATATTCCTGGCCTGTTTCCTGGAACTCAGTACACCTACAGCGTTCAGCCCATCTTCAACGGACGCATCCGTGGAAACCCCATCACCCGCAACGTTGTCACTTGTGCGTATCTAATTCACTTTAACTGAAATAAAACAGCCATGGTGATTACTGCTAAACAAAGTCACTATAATATAGGTTGTAGTGAGGACTGCTGTGGGCCCACATAGCGTTGTTCAAAACATTTGGCATACGTTTGAGTAAGAAGTTACTGCTGCAAGAAATCAAGTTTCTCATGCTTGTATCATAGTTACTTTTGTCTCCTTGCAGCCCTGTCTCCTCCCTCTGAACTCAGAGTCGAGCGCAACCCTCACACAGGAGAGCTCACTGTCCATTGGGTAGCCTCTAAAACACCAGGTAAATATTGACTGTGCTTCCCACGCACTGCCAGCCCATTGGATTACGCCTAAAGTCTAAACGTTGACCTTCAAATGTTTTTTTTTTTTGTTTTTTTTACTAGGACATCCGTCTTTTCCCAGTATTTTATTTTCATTGCTCAGTGACTCATGAATTGCAAAAACCTCTTGACATTATGTTCCATCTCCTCCATATTTGTCATGTCCCCCCACCCTCTGCAGGCATCACAGGCTACAGAGTGACAAGCACGCCCACCAACGGCCAGCGAGGAAACTCCCTGGAAGAGTTTCTCCGAACTGATCAAACCTCATACTTGCTGGAGAGCCTGAGTCCTGGGGTGGAGTACAACATCAGTGTCTTCACCACCAAGGGTCATTTGGAAAGTGTGCCTGTGTCCACTATTGTCATACCAGGTAGGAGCCACCAGGAAAGCATTCACACAACAACTCCAATATTTCACCTCCTGTTATTGCAGTGATATTTTCATTCCCACCCTTATGATGTATTTCTCTTCATGCTGGAACATTTTCCATATGAATACATTCTTTTTAAAATTGCTGTAGTTTCAAAAGAAAAACTAAAGTGGGAATGCCTCAAAAATGGTATTTTCTTAAAGCTGCATTAATGGATTTTTTGCCACTAGGGGTCAGACTTAACTTCAAAGACTTAAAAATGGCATTATCACCTGTTAAAGTTGTTAGGACTAATGATTTTGCAGAAAAATGCCTACTTTACACATTCAGCAGACACAGTGCAACACTATCACACACACACACACACACACACACACACACACACACACACACACACACACACACACACACACACACAAAAAAGACATTAGCTTTAATTGTCATACCCTACTACTAACATGATCATTGGCTAACCTACCATGCATGGAGATCATGATCATTAATTTGTATGGTGAATTCATTTTTATTTTTAGAGCATGCCCAGAACAGTAGTATTAATCACTTCTTTAATTATCAAGGAAATTGTGAGATGTGTATTGACTTAAGTAATTTGTAATTATTTCTATCCAGCATGGCTACTGTTACACTTTGACGGCTTTATTGGGAATTAAATTAATGTTTTTGATATAACCACTGTAATTGTTATGGCTTTTGGGTCTTTTCTTTGGGTCTGTCTAATTTTGCCTGCGCTTTGCAACTGACCTAACCCTTTCAGACATCCCAAGTCAAATTGACTTTGTCGGCATTACTGACACCACCATTGGCCTGCGTTGGATCCCTCTGAACTATTCTACAATTATCGGTTACCGGATAACGGTAGTAGCGTCAGGCGAGAGCCTGCCAATTCTTCAAGATTTGGTGGAAACATCTGCTGGTTATTACACGATTCATGGTTTGGAGCCGGGCGTGGACTATGACATCAGTATCGTCGTTGTTACAGAAGAGGGGGAATACGAGCCGACCACATACACAAAGCAAACACAAGCTGGTGATTTAACTCTTTCACTCCATCAGTGGAAAGATTTGAAAGAATGAATGAAGGCACATTAACAGCCCTTTTATTAACGCACATGATAATCCTAAAAACTACAGTAAATTTCATGAATTTATCACGTCATAATTAACCTCTTTGTTTTTCCGGTGTTAGCTATAACTTTTAACCCCTCATTCCTCCAGCCATTCCTGCTCCCACCAACCTGCAGTTTGGAGGGGTGGGTCCTGACCACATTAGGGTGACATGGACAGTCCCCCATGTTGCCACACCAAGCGACATCTCTCGGTTTGTCATCCGTTACCACCCTGTCGCCACAGATGATGACATCAAGGAGGTTAATGTTGGCGGAGCGACCAACACCTTCCTGCTACAGAGTAAGATGACATAAAGATTGTGTTTGTTTGGCTTTAAAGTCCAAAATTAGTTTTTATTGCAATGCTCCATGTCAAACCATTTGAATTGTACACTTATCTCTTAATTTCCATACAGACCTGCTGCCCAACACTGAGTACCGCATCAGTATTGTGTGTGTGTTTGGTGAACAAGAAAGTCAACCAGCCACAGGGACTCAGAGAACAAGTGAGTATGACAGTGGTTTCCAAAGTGGCTGCCCTAAGGAAGACTTCCAAGTCCATTTTCTAATGTACATATTTAAAAATGTTCCATCACATAAAAATTATGGCATTACTTAACAATAATTTAAGCAATAAACATCAAAATCTGAAAATTACCAAAATTAAAAACCCTGTTAAATATGCAATTATGCTAAGATTGGTAACATGACTGCTCTGCTTTTGAACAATATTTATTATTTAAAAGTAGGCCTATATATTTGACTTTTATTAAAGTTAGTTCATACATGTCCCATCTCCTACAGTATAACCCATGGGGGGATGTCATGAAAACAAAATCATTTTAAAAAGGTTTGGGAGCTGCTGGATTGACAGCATTATAAAAAAGTCAAAGTCAACAACCAACAAATGTGTTAAAATTAATTAATTTGTGTTGCAATTTGGTAATTTCCATTATCATCATACCTTTCCTTCCAGCTTTGGACTCGCCCACTGGCTTGGACTTTTCCGACATTCGCACCAACTCTTTCACAGTTCACTGGCTTGCTCCAACTTCTGTTATCACCGGCTACCGCATCCGCTTTCAAAAGACGAGCGGCGGGCGGGCCAAGGACGAGAGGCTGCCCCCAACCAGGAACCACTTCACTTTGACTGGACTGACACCAGAGACAGAGTATCTGATATATGTGTATGCTATCAGCAACAATCAGGAGAGTCAGCCTCTGACCGGCACACAGGCCACTAGTAAGTTCATATACTGGTTTCTATTATCACCACTGCTTTTCTTCTCTTAGTGACATTTAGACCCCATTTATAGCAGTTTTTATTATAATGCACCTCTTTCCTCTCCTCTGCTCTCTTCTTCTAATCCTCTTCAGTCTCTGATGCGCCCACTGACCTAGAGGTAACATCATCCACCCCCACCAGCATCACCATTCGCTGGGATGCCCCCTCTGTCACAGTAAAGAACTACAGAATAACCTATGGAGGAACAAGTGTGTATATGTGTTTTATTATATAGTTTTCATCTAAACCTCAGCCGTATTCCGAGTTAAGACAATTGGCCCTTCTTCACTCTCTTTGTAGGTGGCGAGACTCCTCAAGAGTTCACAATCCCGGGCACTCAGACCACCGCCACTATCACCGGTCTGAAACCTGGTACTGACTACACCATCACGGTCTATGCAGTTACCGGAAGAGGGGACAGCCCCGCCTCCAACACCCCGGTTTACATCACACACAAGACTGGTACAGAAACATGAAAAAGATAGCTCCTGAAAATAAATCAAATTGTTGAGGGTTAAACTACATCTAAAATGTGTGATGTGCCTGCCTCTCCTTTAGATACTCAACCCCCAACTAACATGCAATTGACTGATGTGAGTGACAATGCCATCACAGTACGCTGGTCTCCTGGTCAAGGACCAATCAGAGGCTATAGAATCACCAGTGCCCCTAAGAATGGCCTGGGACCCTCCTTCTCTGAGGTGGTGGCCCCTGGTAAGACCAGAACCAGGTTGTCATCTTTATTTTATTTATATATATAATTTCATATTCAGTCTCATTGGCTTCTTTTCTGCTCCTCTGTTTCAGATCGGACAGAAATTACGTTCACAGGTCTGATGCCCACTGTTGAGTATGTTGTGAGTGTCTATGCTCTGGGCAATGATGGGCAACCCTCTTCCCCCATGGTGGAGAATGCCATCACTGGTTAGTTCAACTCAAATCAGTGAAAATTGATCCAAGAAAGGTTTCAACTATTGATTGTTTTGGTGTGATGTTACTCTCTGTCAGCATTATTCAGTGTGTTAACATGCACAAAGTAACTGGTTTACAGGGGTCTTCCTGACGTAACCTTATTTCTTCCTGATTTCTTGTTAAGTAATGTTAACTAGAAACCTGTTTTCTGTCATGGATATGATAAGGCATTAGGGAAACTTTATTTCCCATGGTAGATTTCTATAAGCGTAACCATGTTTCTAATTGGCTTTTTACATGTACATGACAAAAGATTTCAGACAGGGAAAGTATCTCTGTGACAGCAAAGTGGTGGGATGAAAGGGGAGATAATTAAATGTAGATACACATCCTCATACTTAGTTTATTATGGAGATGCATTAGTTTGGCTTGTTAGTCCTGTGATCAGAGCATGCTGGCAAATGTCTGACAATATGGACTGCAGCAAACAAAAACATTTTAAGCATAAAAATAAGGAAATACTAAATACAGTTCAAGAGCGATTTGTAGCCTTGGAAGTGTATGTTTTTTAATTAAAAATAACTGCTCAGAGCTGATATGAAAAATCTCCATCTTCCTCTTTTGCTGCAGCTATGGACCGTCCCAAGGACCTGACCTTCTCCGACATCGACTCCACCTCCATGCGCATCACTTGGGACAGTCCAGACGGCACGGTGACATCATACCGCATCCTGTACTCCAGCTCAGAGGAGGCTGAGAGAGAGATGCATGCAGCACCCAGAGGGGACCAGGACAGTGTGGTGCTGAGAGGCCTTCGCCCCGGGACAGAGTACACTGTTAAAGTCATCGCCCTCCATGACCGCACACCCAGCACACCACTGGTGGGAACCCAGGCCACAGGTAGAAATGCATAGAAAACATCAACGCATTCACAACTTAATTTATACGTTCCCTGACTCCAATTCTAAATGTGTTCTTGTTGTCTCAGTAATCCCTGCTCCGACCGGCCTGGTGATCTCAGAGGTCAGTCCTTCCTCCTTCACTGTGTCATGGCGATCCCCCAGTGCACACCTGACAGGCTACCGTGTGGTCATCAGCACCAAGAACATCAACAGCCCCAGCAAAGAGATGAACCTTGCTCCGGACACCACACGTGTCGTCGTACCAGGGCTCATGGTAAACAGAGTTCTTGATTCATTACTTACATGAATTCATAGCCAGTCAGAGATTAAATATCAGCGGTATGTCTTTGTATCGTAGGTGGCAACCACATACAAGATACATGTCTATGCTCTGAAGAACTCTGTCAGCAGCAGACCGCTTGAGGGAGAGGCGACCACACTGGAAGGTAACTGGCTGCACCATAAATGGAGACATTTCCAGTAATTATCAATTATTATCCACTATTTTATGTCTGTTCTCTTTCCTCCTCAATGCAGATGTGAGTCCTCCTCGGCGTGTGCGCATCTCTGATGTGAAGGATACTTCTTTAACATTGGCCTGGCGCTCCAAGTTTGAAACCATCACTGGTTTCCTCATCGATGCCGTGCCCATTGGTGGCTCGCACCCCACCATCAGCAGGACCATCCCGAGAGAATTAAACGAGTACACTCTCACAGGTACACCACACCTTCCTGCTAAACAAACCTTTAAAAGGGGAGAAACGGTTGAGAAATGTAGGTTTGGATGTTTGATTTTGATGTTTCAGTCTTGCTTCTGCCTTTTTTTCTAAGGTCTGCAGCCAAGCACCACGTACTCTGTTAGCCTTTATACTCTAAATGGCAACACAAGGAGCGCCCCATTTACTCTCGTGACCAAAACAGGTACTACGTAAATGTGTGTCTGATCTCCCTGTTTCATTGTGAATACACTTCAGGTTTCATAATGTGAAGTTTCGATCAGATTTTTCCATATCCAAAAATGTTGATTTAAATGTTGGTTGCTGGTGTTTTTACATACAGTGCATAATGTATATACAGTACAATGTAAATACAAGCAGTGTCAAGAAAGAAAGAAAATGCAGCCACAGCAGATGCACCCATTTTCTAAATATGGACATAGTGTAGAACAATGTGCTATAGTCTTAAAGGGGAACTCCACCAATTTTACACATCAAAGTCTGTTATCAGGTGACCCTACAGTGCACACACAAGCAAGCAGATGAGCTAACATGATATTTTTCTTCACAGCTGAACCACTGGTCCAAGCTCCCACAAACCTCCAGTTTACTTCTTATACCCCCACCTCCATCTCCTTCACCTGGCAGCCACCTGCCACATACATCACAGGATACTACATCACCTACGAGGAGTCAGGAGGAGGACCACGAGAGCTCATCCCACGAACCCACGCCGGCCAAAACTACGCCACGATATCTGGTATGCACTTGTCAACCCAGTTAATTTTCACTACAAACAACATTGCCACTGAAGATATTATGTGAAATGTTTTACATGTAATCACGACTCAGGAGCAACGTATTAATTCCACTATATGATAATTATTCCTCCCCTCAGGCCTGAGACCAGCCACAGAGTATATCATCAAGATCATTGCCATCCAGAACACACAGAGGAGCACACCTCTGGTGGGAAGAATCAGGACTCGTGAGTATTTTGAGACTTCTGATCTAGTGACAAATGTATGGTAAAGGTGTTGGATTCAAATGATAATATATAGTAATAAAGTGCCAAAATTCAAATTAGTTATGGGTAAACATCCTATGCAATTTGAATGGCAGCTTTAATCTGCTAAGCTGAACCATATGTTTTGCTGTGGCACCATAGAGGCCTTTAGATAAACTGTGTGGTCAATCACTCTTAGGGTCCTAAAACAATAATACCCCTTATTATTTTGAATGTCTCCAGAAATGTCATTCAAAATACCTTGTGTGTTCGCAATACTGCATTAAGACACACTTTGCAGTGCAGTAGTTCCTAAGCAATGCTGCTTACACATCACCTCCTGTTGGTCTGAGATGTGTTACTGCAGTGCTGCTTTACCTTCCCCCTCCTAACCTGCTTGCTTCCCTAACCTCCCCCCTCTCCCGCACAGAACCAAATCTCTTGCCTTCCCTGCCTCTGCCCCACCATACTGGAGGTGGTAGTGACAGGCTGGATGTCCCTGAAATTGATGACAACAGAGTCCAGTTAGTGGGCAACAGTGGCGATAATGGGATTGGTGGCCAGAACCAGCATGTGGAGTACATAGAGCACAACAACAATGAAGACAACAACAGATATAATGGGAACAGTGGCAACCCACAGTCTCCCCATGGGCAAGTCCGTGAGCCCCTGGTCTTTGTGCCCCTTCCTGATGCAGAAGGCCGCAGATTGCCCATTGTGAAGCTCAACATGCCCATCGGTTCCACCTTTGGTAACGAGACGGGAGTGCCGCAAGAGGCCCAAACTCAGACCTCCATCTCCTGGAAGCCTTACAAGCAGAGCAACGCCTACCTGGTGTCCTGCCATCCGCTCACACACGTAAATGAGAAGATGTTCCAGGTAAGAGACAATGGAGACTATGGTTTCTAAGCTCCGCTCATCCTGCTGTCTGAACGTTATTCATCAGTCACATTGGATAAAATCTGTTATTTTATGTGGACAAACCTCGTCTCTCTCTACCTGTCCAGATCCGCCTGCCAGGCACAGCCACCACTGCCACCCTGATAGGACTCACCCCTGAAGCGAACTATAATGTCATCGTGGAGGCTCTGATGGGGGTGCTCAAGCACAAGATTCTGGAGCAGGTCGTCACTGCCGGAAACACAAGTAAGCATCCTACAGCAACTGCTTTGTCTAAACTAGGCTGATCTAAAGCTTAGTTCACGTTTACATGTCATATACACAACTCGCCTATTTTGAGTTTCAGTACCGATTTTATTCTACACCTCAAACTATCATTTCAAACTCTGGCATTATTTGAAATTAAAAATGATAGATCCCTTGAGAAGTATGTACTATTAAAATTACAGTTATTTTTGTTTTAATTTTTTTGTTAATCCTCTCAGAGAGATGATACTGATAGAGAAGATATCATTAATTAACTAAACAGAAACCATCATGTTTTCCTCACCCATCTTCCTTCAGTAACAGAGGGAGTGCCCTCCACTAAAGACTCATGTTACGATGCCTTTACTGCAACCTACCATGATGTTGGTGCTGAATGGGAGCGGATGTCTGAGACTGGCTTCAAGCTGTGGTGCAGGTGCCTGGGCCTGGGCAGTGGCCATTTCAGATGTGATTCATCAAGTAAGTTTTCTGAACGTCATTTTCCTGGAGTACATAATGATATTTGGAATTTGAGTATATTTCACTGTATTATTTTGTTTGTCATTAGAGTGGTGCCATGACAATGGAAACAACTATCGCATTGGAGAGAAGTGGGACCGCCGCTCAGAAAACGGTCACTTGATGAGCTGCACTTGTTTGGGAAAAGGCAAAGGAGAGTTCAAGTGTGAACCACGTAAGGCCTCTTAAGACCCTAAGGAATGTTCTATGACCGTTTAAAAATGGTGTGAAGGAGTTGCATGTGAATTTTAATGTATGTGTGCCCACGCAGATAATTCAATTTGCTACGATGATGGCAAAGCTTACCAGGTGGGAAACCAGTGGCAGAAGGAGTACCTGGGTGCTATCTGCACATGCACTTGCTTTGGAGGACAGCAGGTACAGCACCTCAGCCTCCCTGGCTTTGAGTCTGATGTTCAGTGTGACAGATGGATTAACTTATGGTCATTCTGAGGTAAATAAAGCATTTTAAAATGTAAACTTGTGTATGTTTGGTCTCATCAGGGCTGGCGATGCGAGAACTGCCGCAGACCTGGTGCTGACGTCGATGCCAGTCTGCTGCAGCCTGTTATATATGGAGACAACGCTCTACGCAAATTGGTGAGTGGAATAATATTAAATCACTTCAATATTTATTTCTTTTTTGATTAAGATGTAGGACCATTTCTGAGGATTGGCCCTTGACACAAGTTTTGGTCCCAAGACTGTCGAGTGTTTTTATTTTCAACAGCATCAACTTTTTCAAACCTATTGGTTTTTATGTTAAATATTTATATTAAAATCTAATAAATATACAGGATAAGCATGTGATCTCACCTCTTCAAATCTCCCAACAACTCTTCCTCCAGAATATTCAGTGCCCCATTGAGTGCCTCCGACCTGAACTCCTGGCCGACGCACACGTTCCTCAAAATCCTCAGGAGTAAAAGATCAATCATCCGACATCTGCTTTGCTCCCTCACTGTCCAATCGCTGCACTGTCTCACCCTGTCTGCGACTGAAGTGAACTGCCTTATCACTTTCTGACACTTTTCGCTAAAAGATGTTTAAGCATAAAGATGCCCTGCTGCCTGATAAAAGTGATCCTCTTCTAAAAGCCAGTCTTTTCACTGTTTCAAGTCTCTAAATTCATGCTCTTTTGGAAAAGCAGACTCATGCCATTACCGGTTTCCTTTTTGTGTAACATTTCCCTCCACATACTTGTGGGTGCCTCAATGACACCACCAGTGAGACTGAAATACTTGCCAAATTGGGATTTGTTTTCCATTGAAATATTTGGAAACATTTTCTAATCAGAGCATAAACCACCAGATAGTAAGCACTGTGTTAAAGAATGTTAATTTAGTTCACAATATTGTTTAAATTGTCCAAGAAAATGTTCTTTTCTTTTCTGTAGCCCTTCTTCTGTTACTGAGGGGTCGCACTGTGTGATTGACGCATTCTGAATTAGAAATTCTTTAGACTAATTTAACCTTTTAATCTCAGTTGTGAATGTGTGAACTGGGGTGTGAGAATTTGAACGGTTCTATTTTTGTACTTTTGTTGTCCGTGCCAAAGTTTTTTTTCTACCTTTTGACAAAAAGAAGTCCCTTATTTTAATAAAGCTGGAGAGATCCTGAAACCTAACCACAATGTGACGCCAATTCATTTTTTGTAAATAAGGTTTAAGAACGTGTTCTGCTTTTGCATTACATAAGCAAGCGAGGTTAAGACACTTAATAGATGAAGAGCCTCTGTGGCTGAGAGGCTCTTCCTTCATTTCCAAATCTCTACTTTACACTCCCAAATAAAAATGCTGTGATAAACTTTCAAATAAAAAAAATAAAAATAAATCTAAAAATTGTATCATCCAACGATCTTAGTCTTCAGTCTGAACTAAAGTGGTGGACCGACAACTAACATCGCTATCCCTCGACCCACACCGCTAGCATGACGACAAACAGACACAATACTCGTATCTTTAACAGTTTATTTCCCACTGAAACGTGACCGACCTAGAACATTAACAGTTACTCTATCGCTCTCTAACATTAGGACCACAAGTCAGGGATGCAATTAATGCATTACAAAATAGTGCATTTGTGACCTCATGGTGAGGGCAGGAATGTTTTTAGTATGAGCAATATTAGAAAAAGATTTGGAGTCTGTAATAATGCTAAACAGTGAGTTGGGTTTAAAGAACACCTGGATAAGTGTCGGGACGTGCTCAGTGGTGGAAGAGCCGCAGGTTGGTGTGCACCAGAGTGATGCTCTGCTCGTTACAGGCATTAATCACAACCTCGTCAGCAGCAGAGCCCGCTGGAGCGGCGATGTACTCAACACCACTCTACAGATGGACACACAGAGGGAAGTAACATTAGTAAAGACGTGTGGAAAGCTTTTGAGTGCAATACGGTTTTCAGAGTCAATAGTGTTTCAGCAAGTGCCTGCAGGTCATTCCCATGCAATTTCTCAACAAAAGTGCACATGCTTTTGTTAAAAAGGTGTGCTATATTTACCCGTTTGGCACGATCTATGTTATCTCTGAAGGGGAAGAAGGCGTCGGAGCTGACAGCCACAGCCTGCAGGGAGCTGATCCAGTTCTTCTTTTCAGTCTCTGACAGAAGCTCAGGCACCTCTTCATACATGGACTTCCAAACTTCCAAGTCTGGGCCCTGTCAGCACAAAACACACACAATACATCATTATATCATTCATTTTCAACATCTCAAAACGTGGCATATTTTGTGACAAGACATGGCGTAAAACATTGCACATCACAGACTAAAACAGAATTTTGTTGATCTAAAATCTAATGCAGCCTTTTTGTGCTCAAAATTCTCCTTTACATCTACAGAATGTTCACAACTGTAGATGCTGCTTATCTAAATAGAAAAACAAAAAAAGTACATGGATAAGTTAATTAAATGTCTTTTATGTCGTTTACAACTGTGTTTGTTGGTGGCAAATGTGATTTTTAATGTGTTGTGCTACAGAAAGTATTACACAAATAATCAGGCAAAACATGAACATTACAGTCAACTGACTTGACTGTTGTTCTTTGCTCTTGTTCAGATGCGTGTGCATATATTTCCCAAGACTTCCGGTGTGTGTCTAAATATTTAAATGAGCCAGTGACCCGTAATGGTCATTCAGAATGCAAATACACTGAATGGCTCTTCTTTTTAACTACTGCTTTATCTTAAAAATCGTATTGTACCTGTTGCCCCCTGCCACCGCCTTACCTCTCCAATGGTGTCGCTGACATACTGGTCGATTGCGTTGGCCATCTCCGCTCGCTTCACACCACTGCGAAACTTCATGCCCAGGACACGAGGGTGGTGTCTCAGCCACCAGTTATCAGCTTTGTCACCTGCCAGCCGGGTGCAGTGGATACGAGACTGCTGACCTGCGCCAATACCAATGACCTGTAAGACAAGAGAAAACATTACCAGCAAAAAAAAACTCACGGCTCATCCAGATTCCTTTCTCCCCCTTTTACCTGCCTGTTCTTACCTGTCCATCTTTAGCATAGCAGACAGAGTTGGACTGAGTGTACTTGACAGCAATGGTGGCCACAGTGAGGTCGCGCACAGCTTCCTCAGACAGCTTGTGGACACAGAAACAATAAAATAAATAAATAAATAAATAAAGAAGGGTGAATACTTGTCATTTAGATGTGATTTTGCCAATAATTACTTTAAATACAATATGAAAGTAAATACACTTGAGTAACTCACTGAGCCCTTGGAAACAATGTTCTTGAAGAATTCCTTATTGATGAGCCCTTCGTTTCGCTTTTGTTTGAGATAGAGACCAAACAACACTCTCACCTCAGCCTCATCAGGCTCATAGTCTGGATCCATCTGGGACAAACACACATTGTCAATTGGACAGAATTTAACTAAACTCAGATTATAAAAATAAAGAAGGATGACTGATAAAAACCTCTCACCTGAAGCACACAGTACTTTCCATTCTTCTTTTTGGAGAGGATCTTGAGCGCCTCCTCATTGTAACCAGGAGCAATGATACCATCTGACACCTGAGAGCAATCGAATTGATTCGTGGTTAAAGTAAATGTTGCAGCAAAAAGAAAATTAAAATAAAAAAAACTAATTATTTCCCCCCTGTATTTGTTCATTGACATGCAGTTTTTACCTCTCTTGATATAATCTTGGCAGTGGGAACGTCACATACGTCTGACAGAGCAATGAAGTCTCCAAAAGAAGACATCCTGTCTGAACCTGAGGATGAAGATGGAGTTAATACAATTCTATGTAACACAACATGAAATACTCCAGGTTATCTACCATAGAATAGTTTTGACCTCTTGCCCTGGCGTAGGCTGTGGCCAGCGGGGTGAGATCTTTCAGCATGTCATGCACCATGCACACTTTGGCTTCCTCCTCAGTCAGAGGGACTCCAACTGCAGCTCCTTCATAAAAAAATGAATTAATACTTCATTTCAAGTCCACATTTATAGTGTTAAAAGTGTGTCTGCAAGTCTCTTTCCATCTTACCAGCAGGGCTGACATGTTTGAAGGAGGTGGCAGCAGCCATGCCAAGGGCACGCTTCAACTCTCTGACCAGCTGCCAGGCGTTCAGAGCGTCACACAAGTTGATAAAGCCGGGGGAGCCGTTGACCACTGAGAGGAGGCAGTGGAACAGAAGCCAAATTCATGACATTTAAAAAAAAAAAAAAAAAAATGAGAATTTTGTAGTTTTCTGCATTTCTATGGAAATTAGCAGCATGTTGATAATTCCACATCTAAATGATCTCCCTCTGTCAATCTCACATAAAATTTTATTAGCTGTTCTGCTGCTTTGTTTGTCATCTAAACTTTGTTGACCGTGTGTTTTTCCACTGTTGGATTTACTTTCTGGCAGAACGTTAGATGAACACTCAAATCTGTCCATTACCAGCAAAGTTGACAAATGAACATGTTTGTTTAGTTTGTACAAAAAAATAAAAAATCTCTGCTGCTGCCTTATATTTAACAGACAGATGTGGGAGCATTATCATTCTTCTTACCTAAATCTCTGCCAGCAAGCAAATAAGTGCATTTCCCAAAATGTCATACTATTCCTTTAAAGACAAATCACTAAACAAGTGACCACTCAGTGGAGACCGTTGGGATGTGGGTCTACCTTTGAGGGGTAGGGCTGGGCGCAGGGTGTAGAGTTGGGCGGGTGCTTGGTGAGGGTTCATGCCATAGCGCAGAGGCAGCTGGGAAACACCACGGCTGTACTCTCCACGAAAGTAGTCCGATATGGCGTCATCATACTGCGCTGTGTGTGTGAAGGCCTGAAGGGTAACATAAAGTGCACTTGCATGAGAACACACACACACACACACACACACACACAGTATTGACATCTTCACAAATAAGAATGTAGAACAAAGAGGTGAGTATCTTTTGACGACTTTATCTGTGGGTATCATCCCAAAGCAAAGTAACTATTCGTTCAGGCTACAGGGTGAAAGTCCAGGCATCAAATGTTAAACTCTGTAAACTAATCACATATTTCTAAACTTGTGCTAAAAAGCCTGCACTGGACTTTGTTCTGCACGGACCCTCGCCTCTAAGCAAACACAGCACAAACAAACCTCCTTGTGCCTTTTTGTCAGCTTAAGTTAGTACTGAGAAAGACACTATTTGGTGACTATGAAGAAGAATTACCTAAACTGAGTGACATGATCAACATATTAACTTTCTTCTGCCTCAGAAACCTCTTGGCCTTTTCTTACGTTTCCTGAGAATCTAACAGCATGTGGTTCCCATTATGAAACCATAAGTTCCAAACTGCAAGTCTTTGCTCACAAAAGAAATTAGACAGGAACAAGTCTGAACAGTGACAGGTGTTAGAGGTAGATGTGATTAGAAGATAAAGACATAGTAAAACACAGTAAAAAAGTCCTTCTGACTTTAAAAATGGCACTTTTTCAGCTCAGGATTTTGACAGACACACCAGGAAACGATCTGTCCTGGTTCCTTTTTCACATTTTATCAAACGTGTTAGTGATGTTTTAGTTTAACAGAAAATCAACAGGTTTAAGAAAGTTCATTTTAAGACTAGAGATTGTAATATGGGGCTGTAACTAACGTTTATTTTCATTAAGAATTAATCCGACGATTGTTTTCTTGAGTAATCATTTGAAAATGGTGAAAAATACTGATCATGATTTCCCAAAGCCAAAGTTGAAATACTGAAAACAACCCATAGCCCAAAATACTCTGTTTACTGTCACAGAAAACAAACAAAATGATTTGAGAAGCTGGGACAAGTGCATTTTTGATTACAAAAAAAAACTATGATTTTTAAAATTGTTGCAGATTAATTTTCTGTCGATCAACTAATCCTTTCAGCTCTAATGTAATGCTTACCGATTCTCAGTTCAAACCCAAATAAATATTAAAGGAAAAAAAATAAAAACCTGCTGGCCAAAATATCCTATTACTTGAGTTTAAACAGAGTAATGAAAGGCCTGAAACCATACACAAGCAGTGTAAAACAGGACAGAGGCACAAATAACTTTTTTAAAAAGTAGTATAGATTAAGACAAACTTTGAGCTCTTAAATCTAGATTTTCTTACCCCCTTCAAAAGACACCCATACATCAAAAGTTAAGTTGCACTGGGGAAGAGGTCAATTTGTGCTCCAGAAAGTGTGCAGCACTTTTAGCACTAATATTTTTCTGAATGTAAACGGTGGGAAAACACAATTTAAAGTCATGTTACTTTGAGGGCCAGAGTCCGGCGTGTCTCCAGGGTTGTATCTTTGTCTGTCAAACTCTCCATCTCCTTGGCAACCAGCGAATAGTCAGCAGGATCACACACTATGGTGACCCGAGCGTGGTTTTTGGCCGCTGCTCTCAACAGAGTTACGCCACCTGGGAACAGAGAAAAGAAAACCTTACATTTTGTAATAGACATGCTGATAATTAAAGTGTTTTTAATAATAGTGAAGTGGGGGAAAAAAAGAACAAAAGAAGTTTTAAAAGGTGATGTCACTAATTAATGTTTGGGTTCCCTGTTATCCAAGCATTATTTTACACAGTTATTAATAAAATTTAGCACATGCACACAATCTCATCTTCCTGACTCACCGATGTCGATCTGCTCCACAGCATCTTCCACAGTCACGTTCGGGCTAGAGACAGTCTTCACGAAAGGGTAGAGGTTGCACACCACCACTCTTTAAAAAGAGCAAACTCAGAATAAGTGTCTTGATTATCATCAGTTTAAAAAGAAAAAAAACAACACACAAGCATACACATACATATCATGGATTAAAGGCTACCATTTAGGGTGACTTGTCATTTGTACCACGTTATGCCAGCATGCAAAAACTGCTGGGAACTTTCAAGCCCGACATTCAAACAGTTCCACGGTTTGAGTGCAACAGTGCAGCTGTAGAAAATGACACTGGTAAGAATTGCGCTTATTGTAATTCTAGCTTTCAGTGTGTTTGTGTGCATGTCCTAAACCAATTTAGAGACTTGTTTTACCTTAACAATTAGGTCAAATTGTAAAAAAAATAAAAAAATCTGTATGGTAATTGTGACATCAATTGAGCCATTACAAAGATTAGAAAGAACATGTGAGGCATTGAGCACATGGATCCTCATGCTCAAATTTTACACAACTAAATCAATTTTAAATCATTCATTTCTGAAGGTTGTGTGAAAAACACTCCCTTGCAGAGTTAGTGGAACTTACTCTCTGTCTACCTCCCTAACTGAAGACTTTATTACTATTTGCGTTCATCTATTTTGAGCCTTTGAGGTGGAACAAACTTGTGGGATTCTCCGTCCCACAATCTAGCTGCCAGGGCAACGACGAATGAATCAATCTGGGGATCATTTTTCAAAAAAATCTGCGTTTTTGTCGGAGCCGAAGTCACTGCTGTTTAAGTAACCCTGTGAACAAGCATCAACTGTCCTACAGTGTGAGCTTTGTACTTAATCCTCCATCCTAGTCAGATGATCCATTAAACCGCTACCTCTTTATCACGTGCAAACAAAGTTAAAAACAAAAAAAAATCTTATTTCTTTAACATGTGAACCAAGTTCTGTCCTCCATCAGATTTTAATCAAGCGTTTAGTTTAATTCCCTGACGACAAAACAGCGAACTCTCTGGTCTAATCACATTCTTCTAGTCCTAAACAAATGAGAGTCACAAGAGGAGCTCACAGCAACAGCAGCGGGTTTCCAATTTACCAGCTGCTAAATCAGCCACACAAGCAACTCCAACCACATTACCTGTGATGCCCTTAGATTCCACTGGGCTCTGTAGTAAGTGTTTCTACTTCAGCTTCTCGCCCTCTATTGTGAATCAATCTAAATATCCAGCGTGTTATTAAAAAGCTGACACAATTTTTAATACCGTGAATTTCGGTGTGTTTAAATGCTTTTCACGGTAATTTGCCACGCGTCTCTCACCTGACCAGACTATAGCCCAGCTTCTCCATGTCTGCCGCGTCGGTGGGGCTCTTCCTGGCCAGGATGCCTCCATGGACAGCAGGGTGGAGGGTCTTCACTCTGCCTCCCAGCATCTCCGGGTGTCCAGTCAGCTCGGACACATCCCTGACACACGGTAAGACGAGGACACCCACACGTGGCTGTTAAGTTTAGTGAATTCAAACAAAACACAACTGCAGTGGATTTAACCTTTAATTGTAAGGACCAATTGAGCACCCACCTGACAGCCAGGCCAGCATCACGCAGGGCTTTGGCTGTGCCCCCTGAGGCCACCAGAGACAGACCCACAGCCACCAGACTTTTGGCAAAGTCCAGCAGTCCAGTTTTGTCGGACACACTCAAAAGTGCTGCGAGGACAGAAAGAGGAGCCTTAACAAACCCTTCTCACTCGTTTTTACACGCACAAAACAGAAGTAAAGGTGTGTTTTAGCGAGGTGAGGATGACCACGTTGGCTAATGTTAGCCAGAGCTAGCACCCTGCATGTCGCACGGCAAAACTTTATGGTGACGACAGCGAATTAATTAAATCGGATGAAAAGAAAATGTGGGGGGGGGGTGGTGGAAAAACAACTCTTACCGAGCTCCGAGGAGGCCATGTTCACAGTCTGGATGTACAGCGGGCTTCTGGTTCAGTGTCCACTCAATCTACCCAGCAAACACTGCACAGGAAGAGTGCGGAGGCTGAGGCTAATACACAAGCTTTTTCATTGCTTCATCATGTGCTTCAAAACTAGAAAGACCCGCCCTGCTGAGGTCGGCCCGCCCCTGACACACAAGCGCACCCCGATGAGCCACACCGATTAAGCGTTGTAGGTCGTCTATTAGTGCAATAACTGCAATAATAGTTCTTATTATTAACAACAGTTTATTTAATTACATTCTGACTTGTAAGAATTAACCATTACGTTAAATTGAGAATCTTATCAAATATAGTCTATCTATCGATAGACTAATTATATATATACACACACACACATATATATATATATATAT